>JAQIXX010000103.1:0-96274 GCA_034700605.1 Willowsia nigromaculata | reverse complement strand
AATTTTCTCTCCAAATCATGAGATCATGTACGGATTTCTGCGCACGCGCAAAATCATGCGTTTTTGAATAATTATTTTGAGGGCTAAATCATTGTAAACGGATGTAAGAACATTTAAAAGAACATGTTTGGTTCATTTTAATATTTCTTGTGGATTTGTTTATGCAACCTCTATGTGGCATGTATATTGGTCATGATAGTTTAGCTCAAAATACTAGGCAGTAGAATATCTATCTACATATAAAAAATGTGCATTTTCTCAGTATACAATTTAGTCATATACTACTTTTTTGTGTTTTAAGTTAGAATCCTAGGTGAATTTCTCAACCCCAACTTCTTACAGTTCAAATAATGTTTAAGAGAAGTTATTTTTAAACTTGATTCATTTTAAAGACCTTAGAACATTCAGAAACGGTCTTATAATCTCTGACATATGTCCGACTTAGTAATTCAAGAGTAAATACACTGTACAAATGTTAAGTCAGATCACTATTCCCATACACAAATTGTCAAGAAGGCTTTTTGCTTGAAGACTATCAGTCGCTCATGCTGCACCATAAATCTGTGATATGCAGCTTGCAGTTTCTGCTCCTCAACGTGTGTATTTTTTCAGTATCTCAACGTGAATAAGCTTAAAACATTTGAAATTTTGTTGCAAACTATTCACAAGTAAATACTATAAATGAAATTAAAGGCAAATAATATAGCTTACTTTAGAAGTAAAGGTCAACCTAATATTTATTTCAAGATTTTTTTTGCAAATTCATGCTTTTCGTGGGTAATATAATTGCACGCAGAATAATTTAAATTGAGTGCACGCAAATGTCTGCATTTTGGGTGCACGTAATAGAATTTAAAATGCGCGCAGAATCATTGATTATGGGGGATCAAAAATATATTCTCTAAAAGGATTCAAATCTCTTAAACATTTGGGCATATCTATTTTGGCCAATTTTTTTCTCCGGGATCCGAATTTGTGTCCAACAAAATGAAACAGGTCTATACATTTTCTCTTTCCTTTTCTGAGCTCCTTTTCTTCCCTTTTCCACTCCATTAGCGTTCCCGAAACATGGGCGTTTTGGGTGGATGACTTGTATGGAACTGTGCGGCTCATGTTACGAATGAAAATCCATCGGCGAATAATGCCCAATGAAAAAAATGTTTTTTGATATGGTTCATCAATAAAAGTGAATTTACGTCAGCTGGAGGAGTAATAGCCAACTGCATCATCATTATTATGGATCTGTGTAGCGTTGAGCTCTCTACCTCTTTTGATTTGATGATGCAGAGAGCATACACCAAACCAGAGAAAATATTTCATAACAAATAATACAAGAGATGATAATAATAATAGGATTGAATGTGAAACTGAGAATTATGTTGATATCGCCTTGGGTGATGGGATGTCGATTTCTTTCTCATGAACTTCCTCTTTCTACCCCATGGTTCCTCTTCGCATGACATCATTTTATTTTGGATGGAAAATTCTCATATTTTATGTACCTTTCATTGTTGCAGTATTCTAACCATTTACTCAGGATCATATTCTGAAAAACGTCTAAAAATAGACAATTTTCCGAAACCAAACCACTATTATAAACTGGTTGAAGAGATTTCTTTTTAATGTATAGCTCTATATACACAGCAGAGATATGAAGAAAAAGGAATAAGTCAAAATCATATATTATGGATGGCGAGACATCCTGTCGTGGGGCGTCACATGAAAGCCGAAGTATCAAACGAAATATCCAATTCGAAACAAAAAAATGTGCATGAAAGATTAGGAGTCCTGGAGTTACAAACTAGCCTGCTGTTCCTTCTTCTTCTTCTTTTCTGTTCCTGTGACTCCAAGTACTACTCACTAGACCAATTTGCTAATGGAACTTTTCCAGAATATTATACATTTTTTGAGGTTCTTTCTTTACCTTTCTACATGGACGGATGCATGAGCAAGATAAAAGAGGAAGAAAAAATAGTGTTTTTATTTCTCTGTCACAATCATTCAATAAACTCAATACACGCATCCAAATATCCTCTGCCATTCCCATTTTATCCATCTCCTCTTTAATTTTCTTTCTTTTTTGCTGATGTGCCAGGCCAGCGATTGATGGGATATTGGTCGAATTCTTGAAAAAGCATAATATGCAGTCATCAAACAAAAGCGTGCATCTTACAACCAATAATCCAAATTGTTACGTTTTTACCCGAGGAAAAAATTAGAATTTCGACATTGCACGATTGTCTTTATGAGTTTTCTTGTCAAGAGAAGATGGCGAAAAAGGGTAGTTGCGCAACCCTTTCATTAAAGAGTGGTGTGTGTGTGTGGAGAGAGAAAGGACTAAAGTGCATTTTAGGTAGAATATTATTTTATTTTTCTATGTGACCAGACCACCCCATATGCCTTTTCATGAATTGCTGGAATCATATCAAAATGCTTGTCATTTATCCTTGAGAGTTTGTAGTCGTCACTAAAGTAGCAACATCACAAGTGTTCGTTGAGTAGGAAACCCTTTGAAGAGGTTGTCAAACGCAAAAACAGTTTGGGTTTTCATCAACATCCAAACTATATAAATGCATATACACCATATCTAATCGTCACTCCGACTCTCTCTCTCTCTCTCTCTCTGTATGTAGGGGAGATGAACGCCACAAAAAATACACAGTTTCTTGGAATAAACATGAACCAATCCCCATTCATCTTTCTTGTCCCTTGTTTTTTTTTGAAACTTCCAATGTAACTTTTCAGAGAAATCACTAATAGCTTTTTGAGCTCTTTTCCCTTCTCTCAACGGTCAAACAACCTTCTAAAAAAGTTGCCATTTTTGATTAAGCCTATAGCTTGTGTTTCAAGTGCGTTTAAAGTAGTCGCATTCAAAAAAGTTCTCATGTTTCTGCCAACATCCGCATCCTCAGAATCAATTCTCTAAGAAGGAAATTAGTGGAGAATGACAAGTCGGAAGTGTGTTTCAGATCCATACTCCCTCTTCATATTAGTAGAACCTGCGAACCTGTGTAGTAATTATTTCTTTATTTTGCAAACTTCATTCTTTACTTTAAAAATAAATATTTTTTTGTTGTAAAACTTGCTTAATTGCTTGTTTTTTATTCAGGAGAAACTGTGATCATGTAATACCGGTTGTGTGTGAGTTCCTCTGAGCGAACAATGAGGCATGCATTTGGCAACGCATCCATTCCGGAAATATCTGCTTCTGTAAGCCCTTCACAAGGACAGAATTGTAATTAATTTAAAGTAAATTTCATACACTTCCTACCTATTTATTCATGTAAAGGTTAGCCAAGAATATGAAATGAAATTAGCATGTCAGAAAAGAGTCTTGTGAACTCTATGTTTGCCTATTCCAAAAATGTATTCTGGACTGAAAAGATTTTTTTCTTTTCTGTTTTGTACATTTGACGTTTCCTCAATTTTCCTCCCATAAATAAAGTAATTGAATCCAAATGACCGGCACATTTTGTTTAGCAGCAAAAGGGTTATGTCTCCTCTGCCAATTAAAAGTTTTGTCAGTTCTTACCCAATTTTACTGTTCATTTGTTTCTCCCAAGTTTTTATTCTTATTTCCCGAGTACTCTACTCAATAGTTTTACCAAGTTTTCCTTCCATTTCCATACCAAAATATTTTGCACAAGTCATAAAAAACTTTTCCGTCCTTTTACCTAATTTTTTATTATAATAATTAAACTAGTCTCATTTATATAAAAAAAACTCTCTAGGGTCAAATTATTATAGATTTGAAAACATAATTTGCACGCCTACTTGAAATGTCGGAGAAAAAGTATTTATTTAAGCTTGCCCTCCTCGAGGCAACACAAACGTTCACAAATATGAAAAGTATAAACTTGCATCATGCTTTCTTCCTTCCTCTTTGGAAGAGACTACCCCTCATTTAATTTTCAAGTTGGGAAAGAGCCTTGGTAATATTTGATGATGATTAGGAAGAGGACAGATGAAGGTTTTCTCTCGGCCAGATTTAATGAGCAGTCTTCTCATCTCGCTCATAAAAAGTTATTATAAAAGATGATCATACCCTAGACAGTTTTCACACAGTTTATTTCAGTTTTTCCTCTCCCTCTATCTATTTTCATTCCATCTTCCTTTTCACTCGATGTGGGCGAACCACCAACAATTTTACTCCAATTATCACGGGACAACTGAATATTTTAATATATGGTGGAACATAACTCATTAAACATCAAAAGCTCTTCAAAATTTTAAACCAAGCAAAACAATTACCTACCTTCCTCTCATCTTCTCATCCCACGTCATTTTCTCTCGTCTTTGGCCTTTCAAATTAGTACAATTAAAATTCACCTACCGACTTTCACAATCATAGCTCATGTTTTGAACTCGCCCGACTAAAAAAACTGATCGAGGAGAACTTTTACCAGTCATCAATATGTTTAGCATGTATTTCAATTTATCTGCAATAATAGGTATCAGGTAGCTGAGTAGTGTACAAGATCTGTTGAAACATGGCTCTCTCTGGACACATCAAAATCCTCGTCCAAACAACTCTCCAGGATCGTTATGAGCGAGACGAGTGTGGAAACGCAACTAGATTCAGTAAAAATGTATTTTTTTGTAGGAAGGTCACGTTGTGATTCATAATGTGTCTAGTTGCCCTGCTGCTGCTGTAGTCAAGTCACTGATGATGATTGCGAGTGGAGGATCGTATTTAGAATGATAAAGTATGGAGTACTGGTCGTCTATCGTTTATAGCTGGAATAATGAGGTCAGCGAGATAAAAACTGAAACGATAAAAACGAGTATGAAGCATTTCTATTTTTTCCTTACAAATTGCTCGGGTGAATATCTCCAAGGAATGCTCGTTTAGAGCGACACAAGAAGAGCAAGTGAAGGTGGTCTATGTGGTCGAAAGGGGAAAGTGGAGAAAGGAACGGGAATATAATGGTGAAAGCATAAAATTTATTACGTTTTATTGCTACTTTCACTTCAGGGCACTGCCACAACGATTACTTTTAAAAGGACAACTGGTGTCTGATTTGAATTAAAAATCAGTTTTTTTTCTGGAATCTCATCTTCCCTTAAGAAACTGGGAACCTTCACTTATTTATTGCAAGTGGTGTTTTGTACTTTTTTTAAAGAACAAGAAAGTATGTCGTTGGTGCACTGGAACAAAAGTCGACTTCAATACAAAATAGTTTTTGAAGGAAATATATCCAATTCACTGAAGAGGAAAAAATGAAAGATGACGCCATTTCGCAACACCTTTGTCGTTTCTCTCCCTCTCTCTCCTGTCCAATTACTCTCAGGTGACGCGCGTGGCCTTAAACCGACGATTCTTTTGTCTCTGAAATATGAGAAATGTTACAACATCAAATAAAATTTTCATTGAGTTTATACTTTAAGGTTTCACTCCTACTCTTAAGATCATAACGACTGTGACAGAGAAGGCTTATTATTTTTCCATTTTTTCATACTTCTTCTTTAAAAAAATACTTCGTCTTGTTATCCTCAGCTCAAAATCCACTCATGTGAAAACCTAAAAAAATGATGAAATTTTTGCATTTGAAAATTGAATACCATGTTTGTTTTATATATGCACACAATCACAATGCCACTCTAATCTATGTACCATGAAAAAAGCGGAAGGGATTTTTTGGCCTCTAAAATAAAAATAAAAACTGTCTTCCGCACATTTTTTGGTTTTAAAAATATTTTGGTTGGAATATACTAATGTACATGTTAGCAACAAATTTCTAGGCGTAATTGGCCTCTTCAAATATCGAAAAGGCCAATAATCCATACTTTAAAGGCTGAAAAACTTATGCCCAAATAAAAATAAGCCCATAATCCGGTGAAATTGAACCAATAACGAATGCAAAATAAAATCAGCAAAGATTTCCCTTTTTCTTTTGTTGGAGTACATTTCCTCGCAATATTTTCCTTTATTAGAGCAAGAAACACAAACGAACATAATAATAATAATAACAATACATTCTTTCCCTTATTTCTCCATCATATACCTTTCTTCAGCTTTCTCCTATCTTATTTTACTGGAGGCGCTATATCTGTCTAGTATGCTTACTCACTCATCGTCAAAGACTTTGTTGAAAAACCACAGGGGCGAGTAAAATCACGATCATCCTCACCATCCTCGTCTCAACTTTATACGGCATGGAGAAAGCAGAAGAAAAAAACGAGTGACTGAGCAGAAAAATAGAAGGAGAAAGCAAATAAGGGAGAAAGGATCTACGGGAGAAAGCAGAGAGAGGATCGAAGGAAGCAATCTGCATTCAAATCAAAGCTTAAGACTTTTGATGGCGCATAAATGGTGATGCTTTTGGTGGGGTACATTCTCCTCAAATTCTTTTATTGACTTTACTCAACCCCGCTTTACTTTTTTTATTCCTTTTTATACTTTTCCACATTCAGAGTCACACACACACTTTACTCTTCTCCTTCACTTTCTCAGACGTGTTCAACTTGTCTTTGATTTCTTCTGGGCGCTTTCTTTTTTGTTTCGATTTATTTTTTGCATGCATGCTTCGCATTTTATTATCCCGTCATTTTTTTGGAGGAAAAAAGGAAGAAGAGGAAGAAGGAGGAAGTGAAAAAATAACATTCCGCTTTTCTCTGCATTCCGACTCGGTGTACTTGTGTGTGTCTGTGTAGCGTGTATATTTCATGTCAAAAGTGGTTTCCATACATGTCACCCACACATGTACATCATCCTTCAAATCCACATGCTCTTCTTGAATAACACTTTAAAATGAAGGAATGAATGAGTCTTTTCTTTTGTGTCTATGCAGTTGTGTGGATGCGTATCTTTCTTCTGGGGAGCAAAAGATGTATAAATAATATTGTGAAAGTGGAGAACCAAGAGGATGAAATATCCTTGAATAAAATAGGCCATATGGTGGAGAATAGCGCACACTTGCAGTTGTCTCTCGGCAGTTTCATATTTTCTTGCCAGTTTCCGTATTGCATTCTCCGAGACAAATACACTCGGTCATTTTTTTACCTCAAAATATATTAGAAAATTTCATACATTACATGCTTAAGCCTTGTGAAATAATATATGTGAAAGAATTCAAGCATCTCGAGACAAATAAGGAAGACGAAGTTTGACAAGGGAAGGAAGCATTGACAGGAATAACAGGAGAAAGCAATGTGGTTCCCCGCATTTATATATTTTTGGTGTAAGTTGAAGAAAAATACGTTTTTCTCCTTGTCGTTCCGACCAAAAAAGAGAAAGTCAAAGGGAACCCGGAATCGTATACTTTCTCTCTACTAATCAGTCCATATGCAGATGCATTAAAAAGAAGTAACTGCTCACCATTTCAAGCTACTCCCTATTGCCCTATTTTTTGGAGGTCTTTTTGGGAGAAAAGGAAACTGGTTTCTTTCCCTTCTGATTTTCTCCACTTCTCTTTTCTCATTTCGAAAACTCCTTTAGCCATTGTGGAAGTCAATTTTTCAAGAGCACCTACATACCTTCGGAGTTATACTGAGGATCAGAGGAAGAAGGTAGGGGCTTAAGGTGGGGGAAACCAGAAAAGCTGATTGGATGCCGTGGGACGACAAATATTATACTTCAAGTTATCATCATATTTATGTACGGTTACTTTCTCTTCCTCTATTTTGCTACTTATTTGAGTAGTAACAGATTTCCGTAACTTTTCCTTTTTCTGCCACGAGTATACTCTACCATTTAGTTTTTTAAGAGACCAAAACGAAGAGGCATTAATCAATGAAGGGAGAGTAGAGAGAGGAGTGATATGAACAAACGAATATTATGGCAAATATCTTTCAGTTTCGTTAGCAAAGATTGACTGTCATTACCAGGAGCCTCTGGCAGTTCTAATCCCTGAGCAACAAAAGAAAGTGAAAGGAAGGAAGGAAGAGAGAGGGAGAAAGGGGAAGACGACAAAAAAGAGTGAAAGTAGACTCATTCAGCGAGTGACTCTCACCAAAGTCATCTCCCTCTCTAAAAAGAGATATCTATGTCGTTGAAGGGATTTCTTTATGCGTTTTCTTTCCTTTATATCAACAACATCGTCATCATATAAAGCTCCTGTCACACCCATTACAGTTACATCAGCTTTCTCTTCAAACTTGATTTTTTTTCTGCTGGGGAGAGAGAGAAAACGGAAAAAAGGGAGGGGAAAAATAGTGGTGAAAGGAAGGGATTAAAGTGAACAGACTTCTTTCTCTTTTCAGTCTCTACTTCAGTCTAGCTTTCTCCTACTTTCTCCCTCTATTTTTAAACATAACAGTGTGAGAGTCTGTGTACATGAGGCGATATGTATGTACTTTCTTTTGTTGGTGTGCGGAACAATTGCATGATGCGTTCATCACTTGAGCGGCTCGAATTATTGCTTGTGTGTAGAGTGATACGATACGACAATGATTCCTTTCACTGATGCTCTCTTTCTCCAACGGGTAGAGAGAGAGAGAGAGTCTCCCAATGAATGAGTCAATAATAGTCGGCTTATATAATTATATATCTTTTAACACGATACTCATAGTCAGGATATGAAAAGTGGCACACTGATGTGCATGCAGTATACATACATGTTTCTCAAGATTGCTATTAGATTTTTGCAAAGAATCGTAGTGACATCACTGTGATCACTCATGTGCTTCAATTCCACAGATAATGATGACGATGATGACGATGATGTGGTGATCGCGAGGATGTTGATGATGATGTGGTAATGTCAAAAAATAACACCCACACACACACACACGCCGTCGGAAAAATACCCAGCCATTGAAGAAGAATGAAAAGCTAGGATAGCAGAGAGTACACATATTTATCTAAGGTGTTTGTTCTGGATGCAGTCGGACATGAGGAGAAGGGATCAGTAAAGCAAACAATCTCGTGAGAAACTTTCTCCATGCTTCAGTTCGAACGTATTGTTCGATAGAAAAAAGTGAGAAATGGTGGGAGAGGGATAAAGCGCGTATTCTTGTCAGATAACTAGTTGAATATGAGAAATTCCACAAGTTGCTTATTTTCTTCGGTATCTTCACTGATTAATGGGTATTGAGCTCCTAGATTGATTTCCTATTGAATTCAACTTGGCTTACGAGAAAACAAAGTAGTGACGGAAGTGTATGGTGTGGCATATGATGATGATAATTGCTAAACTGGTGGAACGAAAGAAGCTGGTTTCCCTTTCGCGTGTGATGTTTCCACTCCTGACATTTATTGCATTTGTTTTCAAGTACATTTTATCAGCAAGTAAGACTACTTGCTACTCTCATAAATTAATCCACCGGAGGGACTCTCTTCCGCTATAACAAATAATAATGAGAACTCACAACCATATAAAATGCTTTCTCTTACATGAGCTTAGGAAAAAGCATGACGCTTTTTGATGGCGTATCGCATAGTTGATATAAGTTGGAATGAAAACTTTCATGGAGAAATGGAGAGTATAAAAGCGCCGTCACAGTTATCATGTACCTCTCTGTATGAGGATGTATATAGTCGTTAGAATTTATGCACTATTTAGTTCTTTCACTCATTTTCACCGACCACCAAAAAAAGGAGAAAGTTTTTGCTGTGTGCACGCTCGAGTGTATGAGTTCGTTAGCTGGAAGCGGGAAAAGTACATGGCAAAAAAATCCATTGAATGAAAACCAACTTTTGCCATTTCTCTCTTTTTTCTTCTTTCACTGAAGTTTGAAACTATTGAAAGAAAAAAATGTTGAATACCTTTGAGCTCTGTATATGGTTATATGTGAATATGTATACACGCTTCAGATTAACTTTTTGTCGATCGACAAAGAAAAAAGTCATCATCACTTCATTTCATCATTACCAATCGAACCGGCATCTGAATCGTTGAGTTAAACTCACTTGATGAGCAACTTTGGGATCAGAATGTAAAACAAGTAATATCTAATGGGTGGGTACTCGTGAACGGATGAATAATATGGCAAAACCTTCATCAGTACTCTTTTTAAAATTTGGCTTGATTACATTTACACTATCTGTATGGATTTTAAGTGAAAACTAAAAAAAATCAACGTGCATTCTTAACGACATGAATAAATTTGACAATACTGACAAATTTGGAATGATAATGTATTGAAGATTTATCCTAAAATTGATTGAATTTTGTTTGAGATGAAATGGATGCTTAACAATTGGAAAGAGAGTGGTTTGAAGAGGCTGACGCGTACATCCTAAAGGAAATTTTCTGCTTACCGTAAATTCCCAAATAAATGCTGGTGTGTGTAAGGTCCTTTGACATTTTTTAGTTTGTGTGAAAGGCGGGGCTCTAGTTGGCATGCATGGGTGGTATTATTTGCAAATTTACGGTATTATGTAACTACTTGGACGTTTGTGCACACAAGTGTTTATAATAGAGGTTGAAATAGAGAAATTTTCATTTAGCATAATTACATTTTCATGTATCGCTCAATTTGTGTACAATCCTTTCTCTTACTATTTGTCTTTCTCTGTGTTTATTCTCTAGAATGGCTGGTTACGGTAGGAGTGACGGGATGATTGTCGCCAGCAGTCCCTCCGCAACCACTTCCTCCACCCTAAACACCATCAGCAGCAGCGTTGACGCCAGCAACATGAACAACAACTGGACTTGGGAGTTGGGAGGAAACTGGTCCTTGAACTCTAACGATCCAGACTCCATTAACGACTTGATGAACAACAACGGGAGCAGTTTATCAGGAGAGGAGGAAGAGGATGATACTTTCACCACTGTCTCACTCACTTGCATTGGTAAGAAAACTGCAAGTTCCCACATTCTCTTGCTTTCTCTACCATCATAATAATGCTTTCTTTCTACTTATATATTTTTAAGTCTAAAATCTTCCAGCTATTACGACGCTCAAACCCATTTATAAATACGGTGACCATCATGTTTACATTCTCAATCCCTTCCTATTTGTTTCCCCATTTTAAGCCATTTCTCTCTCTTGTGTTGGCTGTGATACCTCGTCTTCCACTTGTTCTCCTCAAACAGTTTCCACATTTTCAGAGTCAAATAATCTGGTAAACTCATTAGAGTGAGCCAAGTGATGTGATGATTCCTAGAATGTATTCCTTAATCCTAGAGCCAACTGAGAGAGAGGGAGAGAGCGGCAGAGGATATAACAGTTAACCAACCAAAAATAAACATTATGGGAGAGTGGAAATGGAGTCGAGTAGGTACTACACGAATCGTAATTTTTTTCTTTATCTCTTTTCCAGCCTCTCATCATACTTTGTTAATTTAAGAAAATTCTTGTCACAAGATTTTCTCACCACTTTGTAACTTTTCATACGTGGAGGATTCCTCACTCACCTAGATTTATACATTTTAGATGTGTTTGCATGTGCTGGTAACAACTAGTGCTTCTACAGAGTATGACGAACCCGTCGACCTCCTTTTTCCTAGAATAATATCAATAGAAAAAAAGTTCTCGTTTCACTCACACGAAAAGGATACAGAAGAAACAAATTTTCTTGAAAGTTAAACATATTTGATACAAAAAAATCACAAAAATTCCCAAGCATCTGTGTGTGTGCATGCATCACAATTCCCTGTCATGCTCTCCTCCTCATACAATTTTTTTTTCTCTGGAACCATACCATAGACTAGTGCGCTATCCCGACTCACAGTTGGAACTGGTTTGCAGTTACACTTGAGGAATAGAAATTGGAATCTCACCAGAAAATGGGGAACAGTTCAAACTTTATGACACTTTTCTCTTCTCCTTCTACATTTCCTACGTATTCTCCATTTTTATACTTTTATCGCTCCCTCTCATGTTAAAAATGTATATTTGTGTATGCACTGGTTACATCTAGCACTAGTCAATATTTACTTATCTAAGCCTTTTTCGATGCATCTTTTAAATTATCTCAGGACAAAGATAGTGGCACAATCTCAGCATCATCAGAAGTAAATGAGGAGATCCTCCACTGCATTTTTTCTTCGTTCTCATCATCACCATCAGAAAAAGAAAACGTGAAAAAAAAACAGTTGATGAGCCTTGAGTCCTTCCTTCTCTGTAGGGATACAACTTACAGTGAATAAAAAAAATCATTTGGAAAAACTCGTTTTACAGTTCGCTTCAAGCTTTCGTAATCACATGGAAGAAAATGTTACTGCACTTCTAGCTCTCATTCGCACACATACACACAGATGTGCATGAAGTTATGCAAACGTGCTCCTCAATGTGTGTGTCACTGCATTCATAAAGGAGGGAAAGGGTAAACAAATAATAAACTTGTAGACTCCGAATGTCTCATCAAGGGCCTTGGAAATTGTGATACTCACAAAATTGGAGGAGGGAAGGAACGAGAAAGCAAGCGAGATTGGGAGAGACGCTAGTCAACAATTCTCGTGTGTCTATGACTTCCTATTTTTGGCGAGGAAAAGTGCTCACTGTCGTTTTTGCTTTTGAGAAGAAAATACATATTTCCAAGCGAAACTTGTTGTGCATCTATTTGGATGAGGAGGAACGAGGAACACACAGAGTACCTTATTTCTTACAAGATAATCGCTGAGTGTCTTCTTCAAAGAGAGAATGTGGAGAGAGTAGAGAATGGGAATCCGGTATGACAGAAACTAGGAATAAATAATATTATGGTAGAGGAAACTCAAAAATAGGTACTGAGACACTTCTGTCAGAAAAATGAAAATGCAAGTTTAAGTAAGAACCGGGTATCTACAGGGAAAATCTATTATTTTAGGGTACATCTTTCCATTTCGTGTACCCAGTATCCTGACAAGAATAAAAAATGCGAATTTTTGGCTTTTTGAAGAAAACGTGGTGGTTGGCCATATTTTTGTTGACATTCTCACTTTCAAAAGGCATTTTTTTGTGCGTCTGTGTCTAGTCTGGTGGAATTCTTGTTTTTTTTTTTACAATAAAAAACAGCATGTCGAATTCCATGCTATTATTTAATAGACACATGCCTGTAAAAAGTAGGAGGAGGAGGAGAAAAAGCAAAAGGAAAAGTTTCAAACTTGATGATTTATGGCTGGACTTTGTCGACAAGTGTATGACGAAGGAGTATTTTTTCTAGTCTTGTTCTATCTCTCCTCCAACTGCTATCTGCAAATAAAGGCGGTATAAAAAAATACACTTTTATGAATGTTTTTTAGTGTTTCATGTTCTGACAAAAAAAAAAGTTTTTGCACAGAACAAGTATCCCGTTGATAGTGGCAGCAGCAATAACAAAAAAAATCATTCAAAGAATCCATTTCTGATTTGGTACTATTTCTACGTATAATTTTGAGGTTGAGCTTCTGTTAGAGTAATCATACTCGGCATATTTTTTGGCAAGAAGTTTTTTATCTGTCATTCTATTGATTATATGCTTGTACATAAGTCTCATCTCATGCTTCCGTTTCTTCTGAATATATAGCTAGCTGCATTGTGTTTGTCCTTTCTGTCTGAATATTTTTTGTGCGGTCAATTCACTCTCTTTGGATATGCCCAATCAGATATGAAATGAAGCAAAGGGGAAATTGGCGGTGGAAAGTTCACAAACAAGTATTATTATTCATGTAAAAAAAAAGTTGCTTTTTGGTGGAATGTACTATTATACTGGTTGAAAGTGTGGTTAACACAAGCTATTGGTGTTGCTAAAAGAAGAAAAGGATTCATGTATCTGGCGTAAGGTAAGCTTTCATATGCATTATTTGTTATTACTACTGATATTACGCAAGAATTATATACCATTTTGTAACTTAATAGTAGCATGTTTGAGAAGATCTCCTGCTGCCATTTTTGTCACATTCGAATGATTTATGATTTTCGACTCGCCAACACTACTACCACACAAATAAATTTTATTCAAAAGAAAATGCGAATTGGACAGTGAAACATTAATAATTCGAGCGAAAACTATCTTCAAGTATTCATTCTATTTGAAAGGAAGAATAGTACCGCATTAGGCAATTTATTTATTTTTCTTTGGAGAATACAAACATGATTGTATGGCTCAAGGCTCATATAATTTTCTTTCTCGTCAGTAGTGCTCAACCTTTTCAAATAGAAATGCTACGGCATTCGAACACTCTCATGCAGTCTCTAATAATACGGAAAGGATATTTTTAGTATTGCTCAAATTAGAATATTTTGATATGTAACAACACACCACTGGCGTAACTTTCATGACGGGATATGCCAAAAACTTTTTTCTTTCATCGCCTCTGCATTGTGTTCTTGATTTTTCTTTCATCGTCATCTCAACAACACAACTCCACTAATATGAATTTGACTTATTCTCCAACAACTTACTTTTGACTTTGCGATGATGCCCTTTGGCGAACTCTCCACTACCACAGGCTTCATGACGATAGCTTCGAACTCCAAAAGTCTCTGGTGTTGTTGGACGAAATAAAGAAAGTGAAAGAGGGGAAAAAATCTTATGACGAGAGTAGCTGGTTGGTGGTGAAGGCCCGTTACATTTTCTTGTGTGATGATAGCAGGTGGGCATTTCCTGAGTTTTGAAAACCAGATGAAATCCGTACTTGACGTTATAATAATAATAATAATAGTAGAAACTAATGTTATACATCTTAACCCTTTTTTGGGAGTAACGTGTACATTTCAGAGTCATTAAACAAAGTACTCCTTATCCTTTTACACAAATAGACTTTCTCTTTCAAGCCAGCACGGCACGACTCTCCAATAAAAGCAATTTTATGATGTATGAACAGCGGCACAGCTTCTGTATACTGTGAGTACTAATCATTTTGATGCTGCTACCGTTATCAATTCCAAAAAGATGGGATACGTTGTAGATTTCATTATAATTTTTAACACTTTTATTTATTTTATTTCATCATCTGTGGGAAAGACGATGATCTGATTTAGCTTGTGTGAATTTCCAGAGAGTAGCACAGGTATACAGGTAGTGGAAAGTGGAACACCCTGAGGCGGTCACAAAAGTTGGTGGGGAAATGTATGAAGTTTTTTCCCCGTTCATAAATGATATTTTGCTGAGCATAAGAGTGAGCCTGTTCTAAATGGCATTGCATATATGTGTGCCGTGTATGTTGCAGTCGAGTGCTGTGAGCTCTTCTTGATTTCTTTTTCTACAACATTACTAACGGTCTGCTGTTGCGAGGAAAAAACTTTGGTGCATGTGATGTAGCAATGTGGGCCATTAAGATGAGAGGGAAATATGGAGTATAACTTTGTATTTTACATGGGAAAATAGGCAAACATTAGCTTCAGGCTTACAGGTTGTTTTCTCTTGAGAGGGAAAATACACACAGAGAAAAAAATTGTTTCGCCTAAAAACCTTACCCTTTCCGCTTTCTCCTCACAACTTGTAAGCCTTTCTGAATCGCTTGTATGGAGAGAAAAGCTTTCACCAGGTTCAAGAGATGAGAAGAGAAAATTTATGGAAATCCTTGCGTTTTCTCTATCAATCCTTTTAGGTTTTCATTTTAATATAAAAATAGTTGTTGCTCTGTGCGACGCACCTTGAAATCATGGCTCTTCTCGTATTTTGAGGTAGCCGGTGGTTTGGTGTGTGCTGCACAACTGTCAGAATCTCTACTGTAATTTTAGAAACACTTCTACGATAGATTACTCTGAAAGCTGCTGACTCTTTAGATGAAACTATTCACTGAATAATATGCTGTCGTTTATATTTATTATTTTCATCGGGTTCAGCACCATGATCTGATGGATGAAACTTTCGCAATTTTTCCTTTCAATAGACTATCATGATCAATCAAATTCGCCAACTTTATCTTCATCATTTTGATTACATGTTAGAATTGCACGTGCACAGATGTAAGACTTACAATAAATTTACGCTCTTAAAAATGAACATTTTGTTTCGAATTGTTCTAAAACTACTTTTTACCGAGAATATTTCATGACTGAGTATAAATGAAAGTGTATGTGCTACAAGTACTTTTTTGTTAACCTGCTCATTCACATCATTCATTGCATTACATCACCGCCTGTGCAAACGCATCCATCTGTTTCATAAGACGCCCTTGTTGTGTATCAAGGCATCAAATACAATCAGTGTAATCATGAGTGCATTTGTGTCCCAGCCAAGTAGCAATGTTTCTCTCTTTCTCTCTATTTTTATCACCCTTATCATCCATATCATTTTTTACCCCACTAACTCTTCACTTTTGCTTTCACCACTCATCATACAATTTTTCTAGAGTATTCTCCGAGTTGAATACCATGTGAGTACTCTGACCTCAATGAGGACACCAACATTGATACACGCTCTTTAACATTTTGTAAGTGTATGAATGCAAGCTTACACACACTTTCCTTCGCTGAGTACACAGCCTTACGAGAGGAAACAGAGATAAAGGGTAAAATCGCAGGTAGCTTTCACTTAAATTTATATACGTAACTTTCACCATGATACATTACCGTCTAAATATACAAATACGGAATAAGAGCAACGCATCAAGAAAACCTCGCCATAAGTTTGTACACTGTATTGTACCCTTTTATTTATGTCGACACAACGACATCGATGATGATGATTACATGAGCAGAGTCCAGGTTGACTTTATCCCAACTGATTTTTTAAATCCTTGGTCACATATATCTCCATTTTCTGTTTACTCTTCTTCTCTCAACATATTTTTTTTCGGAGAAGAGGTTGATATCATGTGCATTCACGATCTCAAATACGCGTACTTTACTTCAAACAAGAAACTTTTTTTCTGGTTCAAGTGGCTAGATAATGCTACTTACTCTGAGAACATGTTTTCAACCGTTAGTTCCAAGTACTGAGATCACAGTCGACGGAAAGAGAAAGTTGTAATAAGTGGTGACTGGTGACGACGATGATGATGATGATATGTGTATCAACCATTAAAGCTCTACTTTTGATATATTTCCTGATGTCTGCAACAAGCGGTTATACTTAAGTCACTATGAAATATTGGTCGCATTACGTGTACATCAGCAAGCAAGTGTTTTACTTGTCATGAGTTTAACTGCAACCATGAAAATGAGTAAACTTGAGTAAAAGTTTGATGAGCATAAATTTTTTGTCGTTTGTTTGCCATCGTCTGTTCATGCACTGCATTCATTCTTGGTGGGATATTTTTTGCTGCAGTAGCGCTTCTTATCATTTCAGATTAATGGTGTTTTTCTTCTTTGTTCCACCAACAAGCAGGGTAACACCAGGTGATTTATGATGACTATCTGTTCATGTTAAAATCTCTCTTCTTTTTTAATTTCTGGAAATCCAGCAAAAATTTTGTGAGACCAGGTATGAGAATATTGTGTTGTGTAGAGTAAACAAATAAATACATATTTTCTCCGGTCTCTTGAGAACATTGTGTTGGTTGGAGAAACAACACTGGTCTTGTAGAACAGGACAAGCCTCATTAAAATAGATATCTCATTCCAATCTAGTAATATTTTGGACTATACTAAGCTTCTAGTCCAGTTGCTGCTGCATTTATTGTACTAAAATTTGAAACTATAAATATAGCTGGCAAAACAAATGGAATAATATCTCTTGAGAAATAAAAGGGAGGAGAGGAAAAGTTAGGTAATTTTGTTGAATTTCGCGGAGAGATTTTCAACTGAGCTGAGCCTACACATATTTTTATGAAGTTGGAACAAGATTTGGGATTGGGAACATATACTTTTGTGTGACCTTTTTTTGGTTTATTTTCACTCGTTGTTTTATTACATGGAAAATGGATGCATTCAGTACACATCTGCTGTAGCTTAACTGAGCGAAATGGACTGAAATGGAATTACGCAAGGTATCTTGTTACGAGAGCATTCCATAATATTAGTAGTGTTACCTATTGAATGAATAATGATAATCCAGAGAGGTCATGCATAAGTAATGCAAAAGTACTCAATTTACAAGCACAAAAATCTTTTTCCATCCTTTTTCTGGAAAACAAGTCAATAATTTTTGTTTTAGCACCTGAATCGCCATCGGAACTATTTTCCATTGGAAACAAAACCGTGGGAAAATTTCCACAAGCTTTACTTCTGCCTCTATACTCCCCCAATTTCCACTTTTTTGTTTAACAATCTGCACAACGAGTTCCTTTATGGTAGCCAGGGCCAACAATAAATAAAATGACGTTGATAACATCCCGTGTGAAAGCACGGCTATTCCAAAGAAGTGGAAAATGAGATGTAATCCAGTTATGAAGAAAAACGAACGAGTCTAAAAGAACATAACAAGCTTTTCTCTTAAAACTCGCAAATAATATGATTATCTACCTACCTGTGTCACGATGATATTGGAGAAAGGTGGAGGAAAAAGCTTGGAAGTATGCTCGTTACTTGAACAAAAGTACCGGAAAAGCAGAGAGTGTTCGTGTGCATCACATCATGAAAATATTGATGATGTATATTTCGATTTTCCTCGCACCAGAGGAAAGTATCTTGGCTACGGTTTTTCCTTCACTAAATATTGCAACGGGTAAACAAGCTATATGAGTTGTTGCTTTTTCAAAACGGGAAGTTTTCTTATTTTCCCGGTTTGCTCGGTCGTCCGTTCTTCCCAGTTTGAAATATCAGTTACCTGATTACAAACTAATCAATGCCTTCGAGTGGCGGAGAAAATGGAAGAGAGAGAGCGAAGAAGAAAATAATAGTTGGGGAATCAGTATTTCAGCATTATCCCAGCACTCCATGTTATGCTCCTCCTCCTCCATCCTTTCATGTCTTTCATCCTTGAAGACGATGTTAGCTCTCCACTCATATTACATAAATGTATGCAATAGCCTTTTATTCTCTTTTCTTTCTTTCTCTTTCTATCAAATTACATCTAACTGCGCTTCTTAACTGTACCCTGGGGAATGGTGACGGTTTAATAGACCCCTTTATATTGCTCCTTCCTCCACTACTTTGTGCAGAGCTGTTGTTGTGCGGTCCTCCTCTCCTATCTCATATTTCTGTTCAGTGGCTTCTCCACCATTGCACAACTTACTGCACACCTACTTTCTCCGATAGCGTCTCAACTATACTCACATGAATGCGTTTGTACATACTCTCACAGCTTTTTTACTGTATCTAAAGGCCAGCACGTTAATTTCAGAGTTGTTATAGTTTGCACATGTTGTTCGTGTTCCTTCAAGTGGATACATGGACAACATGGAAAACAATAATAACAACTAAACCAACCACCGCAACGACTTCTTCAACTTTTATATTTCCAACTTTCGCCGCTACAAGAAGAGGATTTAACCAAAAGTACTTAGCTTACAAATACTTTGTTACACAAAAACATTTCAACATTATGGTTTTCATACGGACATGGAAATTCTCACAAATACCTCGGGAGCGTGAAATTTGCCAATCCCTAGTGGACCCTTTTCTAATCCAACGCGAGACACGAAATCCTGGGGAGACATGAGAAATCCCTGAAATTCGCTACATTTAATTCGTTTATGCCGCTACCGTGCTCTGTAAGAATGTCCATGTCCGTTTTGAAGTGTAACCACTGTTTATAGAGAGTCTGCACTTTATATCTCATCACGATTATTTCTCTGGTTGAATTTTTCTACGTGTTAACTGAACTTGTTTGATTACTACAAACACATCAGGTAGTTACTGCATTAGCCCTTTAGCCAAACAATGGGTTAAAAGTGATACACATATTATGATCCTAATGAAACGTTACAGTTTAAGCTCACGTTTCAAAGTTGGGAAGAGTGGCATCATCCAGACAATTCCTTTTGTATTATTTGTTGAAACTTTAAATGTGGAAATAAAACGGGCATTTTCTCTTCTTCATTATGGAAGTATGCACAGGTCCTCTACTAGTTTATCTTGCATGTAATCGAGCAACACGAATCAAGCATCGAGCTTAAGAGTAATCCTATTAATACTAACGCTTTTGAAGGAGAAGATAAAGGATGAGCTGACGAGAAAGAATGACGACGACACGCTTTATCTTTTTCTCAGGTATTTTCTCCTTGAGTAAATTTATCCCTTCTTTTTTCCCTTCGAATATGTGTAACTTTTAATACTTTTTTCCTTCTTCTTCGTCTTTTCTTTCTCTGTCGGAATGGCGTGTGTGTGTGGATGATGCAGTGAAAGAAGCGAAAAAAAAAGATGAAAAGGGCTCTTTGTTGCCTTCTAAGCTTTCTTTGCCCTTCTCAAGTTTTACTTTACTTTTTTTGCAAGTTCTCGGGTGTGAAGACAATATTGAATTCAGAGAAGCATGAATCGTTATCTTACTTGAACCAACTTTATTATCCTTCTTCTTCTCCAATTTTTTTCGCATGTATCAAAGATCTTCTTTTTCTCAGAGAAATCGTTAGAGAAGTACCGAAGGAAAAAAATAAGTAGGAAGATTTATAAACTTGGATCCCGTAACCCATCAATCCCAACTGTAGGTATTCTATCAATTGTTAGAGGAGACGTTTTTATTCCTCTTTCCAACAAAATCACTGCTCGTTCATCTTTCCAATTGCACATTTTCACATACATGTGCGCATTTTTGCTAACACTCTCTGATTACCAACTCAACTGTGCATATAGTGAAGTAAAAATCCAATTTATGTAGAAAATATATATCCTACGCGATTTCTAACGTCTTCTCTGTCTCAAGTAGAGATGGATTGTTAAAGTTGCGCACAGTCATTTCCTTCACTTTTGTTTCTATCCTGGTGGTCTAACATGCTCTTAAACTACATAATTGGTGCTCATTTTACTAAATAAACTTCCCCTTCACCTTCCTTCCGTCCACGTGAAGATTGGAAACAGGTAGACTTGCGACAGTATGTGAAATGCTTTCACTCTGTAAAATATTCCATGTTTTGAAAACTTACCATGAGACCAGTTATGATAGCAGATTCAAGATTCATTGGTTTTTTTTATATAAATAATATCAACTTGTTCTACAACCATATCATCGTCGTATCTGTAGTTCACATTGAAACGAGTGGAGAAAGTGGCAAGGTTGCTCGAAATTGGAAGGGCACGCAATTTACACGATGAGTTGTTACCAGAATCGCTTTTCAGTTAGAAGAGAGAGATGTGAGTAGGTACATATTGCTTTGAAATCGAGATTGAGATGGAAAATCACCGTGTGGTCTTTGTTAGCCTTCTTTTTAGAGTGGATCTGATAACCTCCTTTTTACTCTCATTCCTTTTCAAACTTTCCCCTCGTCTGTGAGTTTGTATGTGTGTGTGTTGGTGATGCGACAGTTCCGACGAGATGTAGATCCATATCGTTTTTTAACAGGCATGCTGTGTATTATGATTGCCCATATCTAAAGACGAATTGCAGTATAAGAAACATAATATGAAATTCTCGTCTATTTTTGTGTTACATCGAGAAAAGAAAAATCCTTTCATCAACTTGTCCATTTTTTCTATAAGTATATGAAATTACTTTCAAAAATATATAAATAGTGTGTAGTGTTTATTGCGCACATAGTTCTTGAGCAAAATATATACCTTCCCCTCCTTGAAGGCATCAATATAGGTAGTCATAAATATGTAATGATTCCTGGCTTGCCCACTTACCTTGTGTTCACTCATTGCCAAGGAAACTTAGTCAGAGTCACTTTACTTCCATCTCAATTAACTATGGAATCTGGTCTTATCAGTATGCCTCCAAATCTATAAAACCCCAAGTTTTTAATTGAAGCTTACACACTACGCACACATAAAACAAAGATTAGAAGCGTAGCACTTTCCCTCAATCTTGCAAAATATTTACCCGAATGTGTAAACGCACTTTAGTTAGGCAGATGTTCATATATATATGAGGCCAGCTTAGAGAGAAACCGATGGGGCCTCATCAATATTGAATCCGAATGGTGGAGTCCCATCAAAATCAAATTATGAAGACAACCAACCCAAAGGGGCATTGCCATTAGAATACTCTTTTCATCTTGATACTTTGTACTTTTGTTGAAAGAAAGTATCACATAAGTTGTAAGTGACACTCTCCCAAGTTTAAACCGTTTGGGGGAAAAATTGTTGTCCCTCTGGCAGCAAGTGTCACATCTCCGATTGGATGATGTTCTGTTCCACCGCCCGAGTTGGAAGTGATTTGCAGACATTAAAAAGTTGTAAGCAGTTGCTTTCCTTATTTTTATGTGTGGTTTGGTTTTCTTCTCCTCCTCCCTGCAAACATGCATGATCAGCACCAAAGAAAAAGCAAATTGCTTGGGAAAGTAAATACATGAGACATGAATACGCAAAATATATATGTATATGCTCTCATGTGTCCATATGCATTTCAAAGATGACTTTTGTGTTTTCTCCATAGATCGCTCCAGCTTTTCTATCCTTTTTCACCAGACAATAGATCTGAAACTTAACTTTCCCAAAAGGGACAGGAGAAAGCCAACAGGGAGAAAACTGGTAGTGATATATAGGCAGCTCTGGAGATGCATGCACCCACACAAAGTTACGTGCAAGTGTGATGTTTATCTTTCATAGAGGTATACCACACACACGAGAGGAAAACTCCAACAACGATAGTTTCTCATTTCTTTCTACTTTCTTTTTTCGTGCTTTCTCCTCTGTGTGGTGGGAGTGTTGGTGGCAGTGGCACATAAGTTACAAGCTGACACGTTAACATGTAACTCTCACTTTCCCCGTTTTTTTCGCTACCCTTCTTCCTCTCAACGTCTTAAGACTCTACTCCATCCTCCTCTTCGTCGGCATTGCAAAAAAATAAGCAATATTGCCACACTTTGTAAAGCCATTGCTACTTTTTTGGTACCCTCGTATCTCTATCATGGGGACTTTTTAATAGTAACCTATAGTCTGTCTTCGAAAACTGACGGAAGTTTTACAAGTCGATGTTTTCAGATGAAGAGAAAGCGAAAAAATAACTTTCTTCGTCCCTTATTTTTTTACGGTACAGTGTAATATGAACCTTGAGAAGAAGGCTTGTTTCCGACACTTGAACCTTTCCCCGTCTTTTTAAGATAGAAACACTTCTCACGACTTTTCCCCTCCGTTAATGTAATCGAGTGGAGATGTATTTAAGCAGAAAGATAGAACTACTCTGGAGCATCTGCCGCCATCATTCTTTAATATCGTTTGAGACTGGAACCTAAATTTTATATCGGTTGCTGTATATGCTTGCATATCTCTGATATTTAGAATAGATGGTTTTCGTTGTTTGGAAAGTTTCTCCAGAACGCGGGTATCTCTAACCTCGGGGCTAAATAAGAAACAGGAACAATATGCCATCAACGATTCATGATCTTTACCAAAATATTCTGCTCTTGGCTGTGATGGTGGAGAAGATTAGATTCAAAATCATCCATTTAAAAAAACTAGTCGGTGGAAGTTTTGTTTTCTTGTTTACTTTTTTTAACGCTCTAAATAGTGAATTTGTTCGGTTGGCTAATTTCGGACAAACATAAGTCGCAACAGCGTTCATGCTAATGACGAGAATGGACAAATGTCCGCAAAAAAATCAGCAAAATTTTTAATCCAAAACAACGCACATTTCTTCTTCCTCATCCCCACATAATAGTTCTTCGAGCGACTTTGATTTTGATGATGAAGAATGTAATCAAACTGGAAGCTGGAGAATGAGAATTCTAGGAAGCGCCAGCTGAAACAGTCTTTTTCGGAGAAAGATGAGAGGAAAATGTGAGCGAAGGAAAAGATGGATGGGTAGCGAAGAATTCTGTAAATTCGCAAAATTGTGCTACAGTAGGGTCTGAAGATGTTAAAGTCAGTACAAATGTTACTATATGGAAGATGCTGAGATAGAAAGAGAAAGTAAGCAAAAGTATCCATCTACTACTAGAAAGGCGTGCGAGATCCTTATCAGGCTTCACAATCAAGAATAAAGTAAAAGAGAAACTTGTCATGGTACGTTAAGTCAAAGAAATTCCGTCTGCTGTGGTGCCTTTAATATTCCTCTTGTTCTCTGATAATGCGAGGAATTACTTCTCAAACTAGTTCGAATTTGTTTTCTTCATGGTGGGGAAAGTTTTCAGGGAGAAATCATCAGAATTGATTGAAACGTGGGTGAAACTCTTCTCACTCAGGATATTTGTGAAAGGGAGACGACATATTAGCCTAAAAAGCTGGTATGAAATTCTCACCGTGATTTTATCAGTGTTATCATGTGACTCGTCCTTGCCGTCAATATGCAGATAATTGTATTGTTACAGTAGATTGATGTCTGGATATGAAGCAGACGGGGAGTTGATTTCACATCGTTCAAACCGCTTACATTCGGGTATCAATTCCTTTATTTTCATATTTCAACCTTGTATAAAATTAGAAGTTTGTTGGCAAACATGTTTTCACGGAGGGGAAGCAATTTTTTGAATCAGACCTTTTAGCTGCTTGGCTGCTCATAAACAAAACCTAACACTTTATTCACTTCCGTTTCTACACACTCTTCCTGACCTGAGAATAAGCTCGTCCAAGTCATCTGGCTACTTTTTTTTTATCAAATCGGTTGTAAAATGAGAAAAAACAGCTTTTATTCAAAGATGACATGATATGTTGATGAAGGTGTAATGGCAAACATTAAATTTTTATTTCTTCAAAAACCGGATAAAAGGGGGACTTGGTTGACTTTGAGGTGTGCACGAGGAATGAGAGGAAAAACTTTTTAAAATAGCCAAGAATGAGTGAATGACTGAAAACTAGGCCAAAATTTACATTCCTCAAAACTTTCTCCTCATCCTTCTCACCCATACCTTTTCTATTTGCAATTTAACCTTGCAATTTGCACGAGTAAATTCTAAGGCTGCATCATTTTAAAGATTCCTCTCGCATTCTACATTCTGTGGCCAGGGATCATTACGCATTTAGTACTGCTTTCGCTCTTAACACTCATGAAAAGGCGTATCATCAGTATTACCATATGTAGTATGATGGGAGAGGATGATGATGAAATGAGCCACTTTAAATGACATGTTTTTCCAGTAGCTCTATAACAAACATGATGAGAAGTTGATATCAAGAGAAGAATTTACCTTTGATTCGATATGCTTTTTAGTGCCTAGACGCCAATGGGTGGCTGGAGAAAACCACGGTGAAAAGTTAAGGAAGTCAACGTGGAAATTGTTATTGTGGTTCTGAGAAAACAGTTTCTAACATCGTTTACACTTTAATAACAAAAGAGATGACTTGCGTTCATCATCAGGGGAAATTGACATAACAATCTGGTTGAATCGCCAGAAACTTCTTGATGCTACTCCACACACTACTCTCACATTTCCACACAAACATGCCTACTTACTCTGGTACTATATCATAAATGACATGAATTTAAGCAGCTTTCCATTCTCATTTTTTGACAGTTCCCTCCTCCCCCTGCCGTTATAAATTATGATATCTTCATGATGACAGGTTTTTCAAGACATGGGCTAAGTTCTTTAATGATTTTACGCATTTATCTATTAAGGAGAAAAGATAGAAAGGTAGAGTGTAAGATCCCAGCCTAGAAAAGAAGTATGCTCATATTCCACATTGTCTGCTTCTAATGCAGAAAACTACCACTCCCTTCTTATTGATGGTTAAAGTGGCTTGTCCTTGTCATAAGCTAAAACGAAAATAAGGGATTACCTTTCAAATTTCCAATTTAAATCCCACTTAATGGAGGGAAAAGAGGCAAGGAAAAAACCAGTTTCTCCTCTTGATAAAGTAAACACGCTGGAATAACAACAATCCAGTAGGCTTTTGAGCATACCGTAAAATTTCATGTAGACGCCATGTCATCTAAAAAAACTTAAATTTGATGAAAGACTTTTACCCTACCCGCCTAAACACAATCTTTGAAAATTTAGAAGCCTATGCATTTATTTTAGATTTTACGGTTTACTCTCACTCTTTACCCATTGTGTATAATGGGGAGAAAAATGATGATGAAAGTTGAATTGATAATTGCGTTGATCATTTTTTACGACCAGAATTTAGCATCAGTTTTCAATTTTGTGTAAAATCTTGTCATCTCCTACTTATAATTTAGTCTACACGATTACATAATATGCATATATGAAGGATTACTGGTTTAAATGAAATTCTTCAAAATATCATTCTCTTTTCAAAAGAATCATGTACTTAATTTATTTTGCAGCACGGTTTTTTTGAATTTTTTTGTGTAATATTAAGTATTTTATTATAAATAACTATTTTCTTGGAAAGAAATTGGTCGAGACGTCGCGGTTTCTTGAAAGGAGAAAGATTTTATCTCTCTATTCATTAGAAGCTGGCTAGAATTTTTTGGTTGGGTTTCGCCGAAGATTGAGAAGACTTGAGTTTGGGTACGCCGCACACTCTTATAAATTATATCGCACCGGGCCTTTCACCAGAGTGATCGTGATCAGTTGAGGCAGCAGACTACTACTTGAATAATAAGTGGGATGAGAGGAGCTGTTTTCTTCTTCGTTTGTGATGACAAGCAATTATTTATTTTCCGAATGAGAAACCCTAAAAAACATCGTATCTTCTATCTATGTGCATGTTATCTTTTCTGCTACAACGGGTTCCCAGGTGGCGGCACTTAGTTTTCTCTCCTTTGTCTTATGGGAATACATCATTGTTTACCACATCAACTTTTCAATGTCCGTCCAACGTTAGCTACAACGATAGGCGAAAATTTCTAGTTGGAAATGTTGATTTGGTTGTTAAGTAGTCGGTTTGTTGGCATGAACTAATAAATATCAGGGGGAAGTATTATGAGTACCAGGTTCATTGTTATGGTCAGAAGAGAAGAACAATGGTTATCAAAGAATGTTGATTTTTCAACTGATCCCAGTAGGCGTGGTACTTTATTTGCGTATCCTGTAACCAAATATGTGTTCTCAACGTAATATAATCTCAATGTAAGTTTTTCTCAATACAAATGCTAACGAAAGCAAATTTTGTCCCCACATCCCACTTGCAAGAGAAGCAAGTGGAGAAAGTTGAAGATTGAGCGAGTCATCTTACGTGAGAAAACAGCAAAAATATCTCTACGCATCTACACATTCAGGGTTACATGTCGAAGTGTACAATGCCATGGGAAAGAATGGAGTTTATTTGCATGCGCTCAAATATTTGCAATATTACGCGTTCCACTAGTTGACTCCTTTTGTCTAAAAAAACTGTTTAGAGTGTTTTACACGCATATATTCGAAATGCCAAGCTTTGTAGATATCGTCCATATGAGACAAATTACTTGCAATCCAAAGAATGGAAAAAAAGACCTTCTAGTTACAAGCATTGTTAACCACATTTCTCTCTATTTCAACTTGCGACACATTTTTACTGTATTTTTAGCACCGATTCAGGAAAAAAATACTAAACCCGTTTTACATACTCGGCTAAAATGAAATTTTGGAGCAACTTGTCTTATAGTTTGCCCATGTAAATAGCGCAACATGCACTGTTGGAGTTCGTAAATGTGCCAGTTTATTGAGTTCAGGAGTAAATTTTCAACATGGTTTTAAAAACCGCTAGGAACATGCAGGAAAAACGTAAATGAATGGAAACAAAGCTTAGTCGGCATTTATTGGAGTGAAAAATAGGAAGAAAATGCGCTCCCAACTTAACGTTTCATTTCACTTGAAATATCGGTGGTAACTCATTTCAAAAACAACTGATTTTACAATTGCCAGCCACACCAAAGACTTTGGTAGAGGTGAACAAGGTTGCAATTATATTTTCAAACTTGAATGCTTCCCTTTAATCAACTTCTCTAAAGCCATTCACATAATATTGACTTTACCCCAGACATTTCGTAAACACACTAGAGATATATTTATAGATTGGATTTATACCGTGTAATTAAAAAACTATATCAAGCAGTGTAAAAACCAGTTGGTAGAAAATTATATGATCTTATCGCTTTAATGTTTTATCCTTATCTTACCATTTAAAATTAACTTTTTTATCTCTTAATTCATATTCTCGAGAAAAATGTCAACCAGAAATGCCATTTGTCGGCAAAACAATTGCTCAAATGGATGCCCACCCGAGAAGAAAAAGTTGATGTTTGAGTTGTTATTAAAAAGAAGGACTGCGGCTCTTAACACCCGTAAAAGAGAAGAAGGAAAGGGAAAAGGCTGAAGCTCAAGTTTCTTCTTGAGTACACACTTGAAGAAAGAAAGTGGCCAGGAGTGAAAGTTTGCGTTGGTGTATTGTGTGCAAACAAGGAGGAAAGTTTGCAAACGACAAACAACAACCAGTGAAACAAAAAGTTAGAGAGAGAGAGGAGCACATCCATTCCGGTAAAACGGGGGGAAAATAATATTCCATCAAGGGAATGTGTGTGTGTGCCCACATCTAAAACAATAAAGGGGCACACACTGTACTATGTTATTTGTTGATGATGTAACAAAACAAAAGTCAAAAAGTACCCTTCAGTCTTTTTGTGGCGATAAGGATGGCTGTGTGATCCCTCTGATGTTTTTGTTCGAAGAGATGACTCTTCCAGTTAAAATTTTGCGGTGAGGTTGAAAAAGTAGAAGTGAAAGTGGTGCTGGTAATCGCAAACATTTGTCCATGTCATCTATCCTCAGCCTACGTACATAACAATATGATGTACATCTCTGTCGCATTTTCAAAGAATTGTATAGCCTCAGTAGAGGGAGAGGTAGATGGGGGAAAGGGTTGGAAAAAGAGAAATAGATGAAGGACTTTTATGATAATTTAGTTTGGAAAAGTTCTCAAGTTTCGCCTTCTGGTGTGCTCCTCTTATCGTGACACAGCTTTTTCAAGAGTTGACAATGCACTTGGAAAAGTACCAGCAAAAATAGGGTCGTCATCAACGGAGCAGTGGCAGTCATCATTTTTCTATTCTCAACGTTTTAAAAATTCCGCTCATGCACATTTGCACGTTGGTGTGCATTTGAACATCTTAAAATTCTGTCTGGTTATTGCTTTTAAATCTGTAGAATTCGTGTTCCTTCTAAAATTTGGAGTCAGCAGTTATATCACTGTTTCCAGTGAATAGTCGGTTAAGCTTCTTAACTGCTTGTAGGTCACGCTCTTCTCCATTTTATTAAGAGACAAAAATTAATTAATTTTCTGAAAGAATCACCATCTTGAATTGTTTGCAAGACCGTTCTTCTTACTTTTAATTGCAAAATCCTAAGTTAGAATAAAACAGCACGCAATGTAGTTGTTTAAACTTTGTATCTTCATTATTCATTACCGTATACGTATAGTTTTTATTGCTGGTGATTTGAAAAACTTGAAACATGAAAAAGAGAAGTCCTCGAGTAATGAAAATAATTCCCGTTTCAAAGTCAAGTTAAATGTCAAGATGATATTTCAAAATAAATAAATTTATAACTAATCACACAAAAATGCTATTATTTTGTACTTACAATTAGTTTCGCTTGCATAACCATGCAGCTGTGGTATAGAGGTAATGAGTCTTTCTTAATCCAAGTTGATATCACAGCCATTTTCCTCCTTTGTCGATAAGAAACTCTTTGAAGCTTTCTACTCGCGTAGGTGTAAACTCACAAAATATTTATGCATTTAAGCTTGCACTTCCATTCCATTTCAAAAGATTTTATAATACCTGGAGAAAGTTAGTAGAGGAATAAATAAATAAGATATAATGGGTAAGATTAAGAACTAAACTTTGTTTATTTCTTCATACTAGTCTCATACAAGATAAAAGTGTTTTTCTTAAAACTTCTCTGCCAATAAAACTTGCCATCTCTGTCTACAGCCAACGGACATAATTTTCTTAACAACTTTTGCTACACTTTACAAGAAAAGGGATGAGTTTGACAAGGAGTAAAATGCATGAAAATAACTTTTCCTTTCATTTAATTGGCAGCGTAAAAGAGAAAGTTATTTTTATCCTGGTTTTAAACAGAAATTAAAATCAACCGTTAGCAGGAATACTAGCAACAATTTAAAAATAGAAGTGCTTAAAATATGCAGCACATCTCCTCTCATTTCCCTATACGGCCGTCTTAAATCCGGAAGACTTTAATTCCTTCCAAAATCCAGCAGAAAAAGTGAAGAAAGTAGAGAAATTAGAGGACTCTTATGACAACCAGCATTCAGCATGAAAACAAAAAGTCTTTGTGTATCTGTTGTACACGCGTTTTCACTTAATTTTAAGAGCAACTTTGTCTCCTCACCAATGCACAAGTGGATTCCTCCAACTAATTCTTCCCATTTTGTATAATCATTTGAAAAGGATTTATGAGCAGCCACGAATAGCTAATGTAGAAAGTTGTTAGGAGGACTAGGGATGAAGAAGGAAGAGCTACTCAACTAATGTGTTGTTAGTGTGCAAGGGTAACAAGTGTTTCCTTCCTTTTTACAAATATCCCCATTTTCCCACTATCCTCCTCACCCACTAAAATATAATATGTAGGTATACAATCTATACTATAAAAAAGGAGAAAAGTAATGTCAGTAAATTTGATCAGTTTTCGTCCCAAGATGAACATGAAGATTAGTCTGGAAAGGACTTTGTGGGAAAATCCTTGCAGGATTTAATCAGGCATACGTATATCCTCTCTCTTCTTTTCACTCTGCATCCATGCGACACATTGAGTGCATGGTGGAATTGATAATATATTTTTATGGGACATGGGATGAGAGGAAGAGAAAGTAGTGATTTTTTGGAACCATCTTAAAAGCTGAAAGTGAGACAAACAGCTCTGCCGAGGATTGGAAAAGGCTTGGTGAAATTAATTAGTGAGATTCATTAATTCAATGGATTGTAATGAAGTTATGACGGTATTATGTTTTATTCTCGTTATTACATTCATGAAACATGAGACACGAGAAAGGGAATTGGAAGATAAATTTCGAGATAGTTTCTTGTGGTCAACTTCAATTTGGGTAGTGCACCAATGCGTTCAGTATCTCGGCAAAGCTGGAATAAAGTTTTTTTGTTTTTCCAGGAATTAGTAGTGAGTTTTATGTCTGGAGAAAGTAGATAGCACGGAAGAATATGGAGAAAAGTGAAGAGGATATACTTTCACTGTCCTGGGGGGAGTAATGCATTAGTGATGTTCTTTTTTTATTTGTCGCTTGCAGGAATCTTTTTGTCCCTGATGATCATCACGTCTATCGTGGGAAACGCGCTGGTGTGCATTGCAGTGGCAACGGAGCGGTCGCTGCGGAGAATAGGCAATCTATTTATTGTATCCCTCGCGATCGCCGACATGTTCGTGGCGTGTCTTGTCATGACTTTCGCTGGAGTTAATGATCTACTAGGATACTGGATTTTTGGCGAGCAGTTTTGCGATACTTGGATAGCGTTTGATGTCATGTGTTCCACGGTGAGTTGCGTACAATTCCGAAATTAACTCTAATCACATATATTTTTTGAGAGTTGATGTGCGTGTGCTAGATACGATGAACTTTAAAAAAGTGGAGTGCGCAACGGACAGAGTAGAAATATTTTTCTGCTTGTGTAGACTGTGTCAGAATGAGGCTTTGTAAAATTTATGAGTGTAGAAATGTTTGTCTGTCCGTCCGACATTGGTCACCTAGTTTGTTGCATTCCTCATTCTGGTACTTATCTTTATCAGTTTACCCGATTTATTTTACATCATGTTTTTTATTAGATTAGAGTGTATGATACCCTTGCGTACAAACAAGTAGAGATAATGAAGATGAATAGGCACACACTGTTACGCTGTTATTTATTCATATGGAGAAAATGAAGGAATTTTCAGTGTAATCACCAGTATTGGTTGTGGTTCCCCACACATACAGGCATCCATTCTGAATCTGGCGGCGATCTCATTGGACCGCTACGTACATATCAAAGATCCACTGCGATATGGCAGGTGGGTGAACAAGAGGAGTATTTTGGGTGTAATAGCTGTCGTATGGATCCTCGCCGCTTTGATTTCCTTCGTCCCCATTTCATTGGACCTTCATCGAGCTGATCAGCCAGAGGAACCGCCGCCGGACATCACAGAATCGGAACAGCAGCTACCGACTTGTGCGCTCGATTTGAGTCCAACTTATGCCGTTGTCTCCTCCTGCGTCTCATTCTACCTCCCGTGTTTTGTCATGGTTGGCATCTACTGTCGTCTTTACCTCTATGCCAGGAAGCATGTCAAAAACATCAAAGCTGTGACAAGGCCCCCACCAAGATGTGGTGATTCCAGGCCATCAGCTCCTCATCCATCATCATCCTATCAGGTAAAAACCTATATATCCGTTTTCATCCAAACTCCGTAACATTTTGAGACTACCTACATGTTAATGCGTTTAATGTCGAGCTCATATATGAATGTGTAGACACAAAGTATAGAATTAAAAAACCACATCATTTTCTCTTCTCTAGGAAATACCATCCTTTGAAGATAATTTCTAAAAACTCATCCAACCCCACGAGAATGTATTTTCCATTAGTGTCGTCACCCAATCCAGCACACAATGCTTACGTAAAAGAGTCCGTTCAGAAATAGAAGTAATCAGCAGCCTCTTGACATCATCCTAAAAATACCAATGTCACTGTCCTCCCACTTCGTATATTCTTAAATGAGCAGAGAACAGGATAGAACAAGAGACTGCTTTCTCTACCTTCTATTATCAGTCAGGTGACCTTCAAAGAGATTTATTCAAAATCTGGAGAAATCACCGTTCTTTCTCTCTGTTTCCATCTCATCTACATATTCTTTCACTCTTTCTATCTCCAATGCATCCACGTCATATACGTTTTTTCTCTAATCTCAGCTCCGCGCAAAGTTGAATATGAAGCCTGTGTTTTACGAAGCTTTTAAAACCTCCGAAATAACCTTTTGTACTTAATTTTTCCCAAAAAATTAATGCATCTGTAGTCGTACGTAATGGAATACTAGAATGAGTGAAAAGTGTGCCTAAAATATACATGAAAATGTGAAAGTGACGACTTCACCGAAAGTAAAAGTCAGATGTAGGCATCCTAATTACAAATTCCTCCACGTGCTACACTTTTCTTGAGGAAATCTGAAAGTATATCTAGACCATTCCTTATTTTAAAACGAGCTTCATTTTCTCTATATAAGCTTTGTAGTGTACTTTCACTTTCAGAAAATTAGCAAAATTCAAGAATGCTTGAATCCTCCCTTGTCCATATAAGTGGTACGTTTTGCATGCAGGACTAACTTTCACTTTTTGTGTGGATGCGTTACTCCAACATGTCCTATTTCTCATTCACCACTTGTAAAACCTACAAGTATACAGTGAAATGAACTAGACTTGACTCTTTTATCTATGATGCGTGTTGAAAATTCAGCTTTTCATTAAGGCCATAACACAGAGTGTTTCTATGTCCTATTGTGAGAATGCGACACGACTGTTTCGAAATAATAGGTGCATTATATGTACCTACTACTGAGAAAAATAGGTAGTTACTGGAAAGGTATTTTTGTCTTCACCGCATTTCCACCCATGCTTCCCGTTTTTTTGTGAAATGTAACGTAACAAATGAAATCACCTGCTTGGAATCCTTTCTCCTGAAAGTCTCAAAATTCGCTTCTCTGTTTTTTTCTGTTTTTCTGAAAATCTTTTTTTCTTCTTCCAGGTTTCTGATCATAAAGCTGCAGTTACTGTTGGTGTCATTATGGGAGTCTTCCTGGTCTGTTGGGTTCCATTCTTTTGCGCCAACATTATTGCAGCGTACTGTAAAACGTGTATACCTATTCCAGCGTTTAAGGTAAGTTCCTGGGAAAAAATATCTCGTTTTTTTCGATGATTAAACTTTATGGAAACTATTGTGTAAAAACTAAAAGCATGGTTGGATGACGATTCGGATGAATGCGGAAAATAAAACGGTTTTTTAGTTGAGGATTCTGAAGGGTTCAATTTTAGTCCAAAAATGTGTAGGAAAAACCGCGTGGATGGCAGCTTGTCCTGTGAAAGTCCCATGTGGCTGCAATCATCTTTGAAAAAATATAAACATGAATGTCGCATAATTGCCATTTGGTTGAACATGTTTTCACTAATTACATGTTTTTGGGAGGTTTTTTATCAATGCAGAGACATCTGTGTTAAATTCCGAAAAGCTAGTCATAAGCTATTAGATTGCTGAGTCAGAGTCAGCTACCTTAAGATTTCGATAAAATAAAGTGATCTGTTTTAGTCTCCGTGTTTCTCTTGGCATGTGTCAGTTTTTCAGGCATTTTGCCAACAGATATAGTTAATAATGCATTGGATATTTAAGCTTGTAAAGCAATCGAAATTGCAAGATGAAAGATTTACTGTCTACTGCGAAGCATACCAATGTTTTCGTGTGTATCCATATAATCTTGTGCCTGATATCGAGAGAAAAAGATGAGGATTGTGCCTGGAAGGAAGGTTTTCCATTTTTTCTATCTTTCATCGCCACTTTCCTCCTCTCTCTCGCCACCACTGCAAGTTTTCTTTGTTCTCTTGTTCGCCAAGTCAAGGAAAACCCTACAATCCTCTATTTTTCTCTGTCTCTTCCAGATTCTTACGTGGTTGGGCTACTCAAACTCAGCTTTCAACCCAATAATATACTCAATTTTTAACTCCGAATTTCGAGCAGCTTTTCATCGAATTCTCACTTCCCGTCTACCTCCATGTTGTACGCAGTCGAACTGCTGCTCATGTCAACTCATCTCTTGCTGCAGGCGTTGTGGCTACCAAGCAGTTGCTCTCATTCAGAGAAGGTAACTCATTTTTTGTGATTTGAGGTTGCAGTATACTTTAAAGTGTGAAAAATTGGTGGCGAAGGTGAAATCATTTGAGTTTTGCTGATGAGATCATAAATTAATTGGATTATGATCTACTTTACAATCATTAATACATGCCAACCCCAGTCACCCAATTTTTTTATACAAAATTTCTTACAAGGTCAGAAGTCAAGATAGCTTATATTTAATTGATTTTTTACAGGAGATCTGATCCAGAAGTGAGTTCGCTTCATCAGATGAATGGCATCTGTACATTTCGTGAAACTCCACGCTCATCTGGTGGCTCCATTCCTGGAACTTTCACACGGTCCACCACTCCAAGAGAGATCAGATGTGGCTCAGGATCCGGTACATTTGGAGAGAAAGTTAGCGCAATCTGAAGACTCATTTTTTGGGAAAATTCCTCCACCAGAACAAGTGACACAAAAATGGCAGAGAGGACATCAACAACAAAAGTAGAGAAAAACAAGAGCCGTAATGGTTGAAGTGGCACAAAAAAGTTGACGATTCAGCGAAAACTCTGTCTCTCCCTCCTTCTCAAAACCGCACAAGAAAAAAACGACATGAGAAGAAAGTGTCACTCTCGTCGGAATCGGATAAACTGACTAATGGATCATAGAGAATCGTCGAGTCATTCAGAACGGAAATGAATGCAACAGAGTAGCACTTTCTTCGTGCTTTCCAACTTTTCCAAATGAAAACAGAAATAAAAAAATATAAAAAAAGCTAAAGAAGAGTTTGCTCAGAGATGAAGTTGGAAGTTCCGTCAGATTTGCATGCTACATCATGATCAAGCTGACGGTTATCGTTGCAAGCTTTCTGAATAAAAACTCAGACCATTTCTTACAGTTTTGTAGAGTTTGGCGGTATGCACCAGAGAGAAAAGGGACTTTTGCGAACAAAAGAGCACAGAATTAAAAGTACCATATAGTTGATCGATTTTTAAATTAAAACTGGTTAAATTGAACAAATCTCTAGAGACATTTGATGTATGTTGGGAGGAGGATGAAAGAGAAAGTTAAATAGAAGGAGAAAGTGTGTTGCCGTCTATACTCACTCTGTATTTCTCACTAATCGGTGAAATGTCTAATACCAAATATATTTGTATAATTTCTACTGGCTTAGGGGTTACCAAAAATACTGTATAGAAAATACTCAATAGTTAAAGTTGAAGAGCTTTAGCGTGTAAGAGGTGACATTTGAGAATTATTATATTTTGTAATTTAGGTAGTGATTCCAATTCCACTAGCATTTTTTTCAGTAATTAGCGCATTTACAATTTGAAATTATACCAGAAGCGATTTATTTTCAGGGGAAAAAGTTCTTTTAATAAAACAAATCCGTCTCATTTCCAATTTCAAGCATTTTTTGTTTGTAAAATCTTATTTAGATGGTTTTAAAATAACTCTAATACTTAATTACAAATCGTGAATTTAAACGCTACATGTTTTTATGTAAATCTATCCAGTTGGTTACTAGCTGGAAAGATGACGAAAGTAGATTAACTGTGTGTAATTTCTTAAATTGAATCACCATGTAAATTCCGAAATTAGTGTATTTTTATGGATATTCTTGTAATGGTAATTAATAAAAACCACTACTACACTTAATTGAAAGAGTCTAATTGATTTTAGGAACATAATATTAAACTTTTACTGTCTCGTCACCATATAATGGAAAGTGTGTAGGCTGTGATAATTCTGTGTAATTTTGTGGTTGTGAGAAATCCCAAATTTGGTCTGTTCTTCATACTGATGAACACAAAATTATTTCCTGTATGAATCCATCTTCGATAGTCTCTACAATCAATGTGCAGAATGTCTCGACGTGTATCTTTCGATTTTTAGTACACGTGTATCTTTTAAAAACCATAAACTTGAAGAATAAATGGAAAAATTTGTTTTTAGTAAGTTTAAAAGTTTATTCATGGGAATGCTTGAATGGATCCAAAATAGAAATCAGTAGCAGGTTTTTAGAAAATTAATACATAGTTTGAATATGTATATGACAAGCTAAACAAGAATTTCTTGTAGAATAATCTGGTAGAATCCATGGTAATAATGTGGTCGTGTATGATTTAGATTACAAATGGAAACCATTTTTATACTAAAAATTTCCCTGACTTCATCGATCTAAAATTAAAGCGAATAATAAGTGTACAAACGTGAACTCCTGTTGTGAATGAAGTTTTGATGTGATTAAAATAGTGAATGGATCTGTCGCGTTTTATATGTAATGACTCTACAAAAACTCTTTAATGCGAGCGAGTTGCGAATATATTGTCAGTTTAGATTGCATGCATGGCTGATGTATAAAAAAGTGTATTTTTTTGAAACCTTGAAATATTCTAAAAATCATAACGTAATTTGTATTTATGATGATAGGCGACTCAGCGACAAATCATATCATCATTGTTGGTGCGGTAATAGTATTTGGGAAAAATGTTGTTGAAACAATCGTTATGTTTTTAAGAAAGATTTTTCTTATCAATGGTGGTTAGTTAAAAATTATATATCTTCACTGTGCAATGCCGGATAATGTATGCAATTTGATAAAAAGAATACGTTGAACGTTTATCGATCTATCTCAAATTTGTAAGCGTAAAAAATCGATTAGAATAGTTAAAAAATAAACTTGATGTATCACTAAAATAGTTCGTAAAAATGTTATAATGTCATCATAACTATTTGTCAACCGTGAGTAGAATAAAAGCAAACTGTTGTTCATCCATTGAAAAAATATGTCACTTTCGAAACGTTTTCTTTTCCGTCGTAAAGTAAAGTAGCAAGTGAATTTTTTTCTCTCATTTTCATTCAGCGTATGCGTTGTCATCTGTACAATTTATTTATTTTTATATTTATCTTTACAACATATATCATTTCGTTTATTTACTTTAAATACTCGTAATTAATTTAATTGCTTATCGCAATATACAATCATCATCACGCATGAATTTGACACAAGAGTGCAGCGACTGCTAGAGATTAGCATTAAACGCTTGATCAGCTTAACAACTAATTTTACATATATTTTTGATATAAGTCTGACATGAGTAACATGTACAGTTTCTATCAGTTACCATAAATAGTAATTAAAATTAACATATGCATTTTTTCACACCAGTAATTAATTCACAATGAAACGCGATACTTCTACCGGTATTATTGTTCGTTACAGAATTATCATAGGTAATTAATATTTTCACTTAACTTATTTTCAATTTGCAAAAATCATTTGAATTCAGATTTCCAATAATCCCGCAACCAGCATTAACAATTAGTAGCACAATAATAATATGAAATGTGGATAACAGACCTCAATTAAATTAATGGAGCAACACATTAAACATTTAAAACATCAAAACATTCTACATCTCTATTTTTTTGACAATTGAGAAGTATGACTAGAAAATGTTGCAACAGACAATTAAAGTTTAGTCCCCATTTGAAATATGTAGGAAATCAGTGTTATTTTACCCGTATTTTAGTTTATTTTTAATTGTTTACATCTTTGCACCAGTGTATCTCTTAAGAATTATTTAAATACCTCTAACATGCTGTAGTGCACTCTAAATTTTAAGTTAATTAATACAAGTGTGGTTCTGAGGAACGCTAACACAACTTTTACGTGTTAATTAGTCGAATGTTAGCTCTTAATAATGTGGAAATATAGGATTTTTACATCTTAAACTAATTGCCTAATTGTAAAAAAAGAAGTATGGCTTTCCAGTCTGTTTTTTGAAGTACCATAAAAAACAATCATGCAAATACAATCATTTGCTATTATTATTTTCAAATCACATCAATTTTCTTGTCAAGTCAACCATCCAAAAAAAATTATAGAGGTGTTTTCGATTAAAACGTGATTACTAATGTTTTAACGATTTTTTCCACAATTTTGCCCCCTCCGGCATGGTGAGAGAGCGACGCTTAGCCCACGCTTGTTTCTTGCTGTCTGCTGTGGAGGGAAGTTTTGACACTTGGTCGTCCTCTTCCTCCTTCTCTCCCCTTTTGAAAGATCCTCCCCCTCCAGCCCCTCCACTCGTAGACGGTTTACTTTGGTGGCTCAGAGGATGCATTGAAGAGGACGCTGCTGAGGTTGACGGATGCGCAAGTGATGAGCTGGATGAGGGACTCTCCAGTCCGGAAATGGGACTTTGGCAATCTGCAGGAAGTTGTGAATCTGAAAGACGAAGTTCCTTTCTCGAAGTATTTGATGAGAATGTGCTGGAAGCTTCCATTGCTCGCAGTAATTCTTGCTCCCATTCCGACTCCTTCCTCTCCCTCTCAATTCGTTCTAGCTCGCGTTGGCGATTGAAAGTGGTGAACTCCTCGGCCAGGGGGTCCAACGGGGTTTCCTGGGAAATCGGCGGTGGGAAAGAGAACAAATGGAATTAAAAAGCAAAAGAGTTCCTCAAAAAACACGAAGCCATGTTTTCAAATCGTTTATTTTTATAACCGTTATAATGACACACACGCACGCCCTCCATCATCATCCCCAGAAATAACGCGTTGTCTACAAGCACATTGGTAACCAATGACGTGTTACACAGCTACAACGACAGGTGGGATGTTATCAGTGCCCTCTAGTATCTAGTGTGTGCTTTCACTTTCTACTTTCTCTTGACACATTCCAAACCAGAATGCAGAATGGATGGTCGGCAGAGGGCGCTCCCTACATTTCAAAAATCTTTCACCCAGCCTCGTTGATCCCCACAAAGATTTAATCAACTTGAGCAATAATCTTGGCAAAATAAATCTCTACAATTGCGAAGATTATTTTTTAAGCTTTGATTGAATTTTTCCATTCTGATGTGGATATTGGTATTTTCATTATGAGAGCGTTATTTCAGGTTTTCTCTAATCCTAGCCATCTATCCTGTTTCATATTGTGATGAAACGTGTCCGGTAAAATTTTCAATTTGTTCAAGCCCAACATCACAAGGCCATTCCCTGCCTGAGGTGGTTAATCATCTGATTTCGTATTGGGAAATATGCGCTACTTGATCGTTCTCTCTGAAGATTGCTACTTTATAATTCGAATCGACAACACACTGCTAGGAGCACTCATGTAAGTGATCCCAAGAGTCATCCTAGCCATCATATAGGTTTTACCCGAATCGTTCACTTGAGCTCTTGAGCTTTCACTGGAGAAAGTAAATACGATACAATGTGGGCAGTATAAGAAGAAATACATACATACCAATTATTCGTCAACTCAAGCGTTTCTTTTTTCTGAAAAGGAATAAGATCATGTCCCTTCAAGCTTCAAAAGTCTTCCTTTACCTTTCGTCCTTCATTTATTAGCTTTTTTACTCGATGTCAAGCAGCCGAGTTTAAAATGATTTCGAGATTCGCCGAAAATTGATAGCTTACACAATTATTTATTAATACCTTGCCCTTCCAATGGCAAGCCACACAAGCAGAACGACCAGTAAAATCTCAGGAATTTCCCTTTATTTATGGAACAGTCAAGAGAAAGCAGATAGACACATGGATATACAATATCACAAGTTTTACAGGAGAAAGCTGTGGGGAGAATTACGTGCATTGACAATAACATGGCTTAGTGTTCACACAGACATAACTAAAGGTACAGAGAGAAAGAGCATCTATTATTCACCACGGATGGACTACATATGTCGTTCTCTGCCTCCACATCATCATCCACATAAATAAACACTTACACAAGTTATATGCATGCAAACAACACACAAATGTACAACACATGTGTCAAATTTATACAGTGGAGAAATTTTGCAGAGCTTGCTATTTTCTGCAAGGAATCTGTATACGTCACTGTGTAACTATGTAACGGATTTCATTTCTTGATTTCTTACCTGTTCGCCGTACGGGGTAGTCTGAAGCTCTCTCAGGGATCTCTGTTTGGCCAGCCTTTTCTTCTTCTTGTGCAGCGGACGTGACTCAACAATCATTTCTGTTGAGAGAAAGCAGAGGGAGAAAACATATTAAAAGAAAGGCGAGAGGAGATAAGAAGAAGAAGCCCACACTAGAAAATGCAGTTATGTACGCTGCTACACGCTGGCTATGTGGATTGGATTTATGATGGCCACCTTTTCACTCGGAGAAATCACGTCTCCCTTTGGATTTAACATTATGAATATATATAGTAGCTACACATGGGCACTTGGTCTCCCAGCGGCTGTAAAAACATGTGTACATATTGTTATGATGACGGGGAACATAAAAAAGGAGAAAAACGAGAGAGCGGAGAAAGCATCCACATATGAGCCATAAAGAAATGTTATGCATGTAGGTGGTGTGAGCTATACCGACTAAATAAGTTTTTTATTCTCTTTCCTCCGCACTACCTACAGGACTCTTGAAGATGATGATAATCAAAGAGTTTATTCATGATCTTAACAAACTCTTCTTCCTCGTCAAGTTCGTTAAAAAAGTTGTACTGCCGCCGCTGCTGCTGCAGCCTTCGTCGACATCATGAATGCCGGCAACTACTTACCCAATACCACTTAAACTCTAAGAAAATGCAAAGAGTTAAAGCATTGGTTTAACTTTCTCTTTTTTACATCATCCCTCCACTTCATTTTCAGTTGCTGCCACTTCTCCACTCCTTTCTACTTTGACTGCTGCTGCTGCTCCTGCCACTTCGACTACTAAACTATGAAAAATGCTTTCTCCCACTTTCTCCTTCACTTGGAAATGTAAACATAATAACATGGTTTTAAGTCGTGAAAAGCTCGTATTGATTTGGAAAATTGCAAAGGAGAAGAAAGAATGGATGTATTTGCGAAAATTCTTTTTTCGTATTCCATTCCGTGGAAGAATGTCTATTTCGTAGATTGTTGCTGGCTTTTGCTTCGAGAAAAACCAGCAAGTCTCTAACTATTAGTATAAGAAAAAAGTGGGAGTGGAGTTTTGCATTCGATTTTCTTCTTCTTTTTTTGGGCTTCACAGGATGCTCTAGCATAAATACATAATAATATAAACTGTGTACTAGTTGGTATAATATGTATGGATATTGTAGAATTTCTTTTGTACATGCTGAAATGCGAAAAAGAGAAGTTGTGTAAAGTGCTTCTCATTATACCAATTTAGAAACAGTTTCGAAAATAATTTACTTTTTGCTACTTTACTTTTTGAAAAGTTAAACGGAACTGGATGAAACAGATCCCTCATTCGTGAAGGAAGAAAAAGGAATGGATGGAGGAGGAGGGAAAATGGTAGGCAATGCATTCTAATGGAAAATTATTTTTTGCGGCTTCAAACTTTTCATTCTCTCTTTCTTCTTGTGTGCGTATGTCTAGGCCAGGCCACAAACTGGAGGAATAAGGAGCGTTGAAAACTGGTTTGTTTGTTATACCGCCGGAGGAGAAAGTGGAAACGAGGAAAGAAGAAGAGAAAGCTGTGCGTGTATCTCTATGGATTTGGTAGAAACGTAGAACAACAAAGCCATTAAATTCGTATTCTCCTTAATTCACTTTCTTATTGCTATAAATGATGCCAGAGTTTTCTTCATAGAATTAGGTAGAAACTTTCTCCGTGTGTATCATATTACTTGTGTGTGTGTGTATATATCCATAGCAGTGGAAATGAAGATCCAGTAATTGTAGACGCGTTTGAAAAGATGAAAATTTGTCTTTGTTATTTTTTTCCCGTTGGTCTACCACTTTTGTTTTTCACAATTTCACAAAATTTCAAGCCTACCCGCTTTCCGGTCTGCTGTATTGTGTAGGATGCTTATAATTTCAAATGTGTATGGCCAGTACTTGATGCATACCAAGTTGTGTTTTGGGGAAGCAAAAGTTGGTATTTTCAAGACCACTAGTACCACAGGGGGCAACCACCGTCAATACCGAGGCTGGCACCAGGCAGCGACCTGTTCCAGGGAGAAGGAAATGGAAACGGAAAAGCGCTGCGTCGCATAATCTCCACATGAATTATTACACTAAAAACTGAAGAGTAATCATGATGCAAAATTGGAAATGATTGGTTCCAAAAAGGTAATAGTGTTTTTTGAACAGTAGCAATTTTCGAAGATGCAAATTTTTGAGGAAGAACAGAGTAATTTAGTGTGTGTCTATATGTGTTCATGATAGTGTGAGTTATGAGTACGCACGCATTGAAAATGATGATCCACTCTGTTTCGCATGGATGACGAGGGATGTGCAAAATCAATAAATGTGAAGAAACTTGTTTAGTGAGGGGAAAGCAAGTGATATCACCATTATTGTAACTTGTACATGTACCGCTACAATAATGAGTAATGTCAGAGACTATGAAAATGGTATGACATGAGACGGACACGCTTCTCAATCTTCGGTAAGGAAAAAATATTTTAACGATTCTTAAAACAGCTCAGCAACCACTATTAATATTACTGCCACTGCCACACCGTTCCATATTTCGGGGTAGAGTTTTAATAACCAGTGTATTAACATTACAGTTAATAACACCGAAGCATTTTCTTGCTCCGTCTCACTTTCCCTGTCACTTTCTCCGCTCTTATTAGAATTCCAGTCAGGTAAAGCGGGAGCGGTAAACCAATGCACAATGCTATGTATACGTTACAGGGACCACAGGAAAGGAAGAAAGACAAAGAGAGAGAGAGAGGAGAAAAAGATTAATAATTTTGTTCGACAGAAGGCAGACACCTAAAGCGGTGTGTACACACAACAGTGGTGTTGGTGGCGGGAGAGTGGCAGGAGTAATCTAGAAAATGAGCGGTTCACATCCAATGAAAATTTTCGAAAGCCATGTAGATATTATATGAGAAATAGGTGATGTGCAGTAAAATTTCTGTGGCAGTGGGCTTGCTCGTGTGTGTAGTCACAGAAGAAGAATTAAAACATTTATACTTTTGATGTTTCAAAGAAAAGGAATGAGATTTTGGTGGAATCACAGCGTGCATATTAATACACTCATAAATAATAAATTTGGAGTGTCAGTCATCCAAGCATTCTTCTTCATCTTACCTTCTAGCTCAAAGGTGGGGTCGCAATTCAAATGCCCTTTCTGCAATAATAATACAAAGACAAAGACACACATTTTAGTTATACTTGGGACATGTACATGATGAATAGAAAGTGGAAAAATTATGTGACACAGTTTATTGTACATTTAATATGTAATAATCTGGTGCTTTCTTTTCATCCGATTACATTAGAGCGATGGAATGTTCTAACGAAATAAAAAACATAAAGTTTTGTGTCAACCGCACACTCCCTCTCATGCCGTATCCTACAAAATGGCAATTACTGTTGTTGTGAAAGGCTCCCTTGTCGGAATAATAATGAGCAAGTGAATTGTACACAAATAATGCGAGATTGTCAAAGGAGAGAGAATACTAATGGAAAAGGATTGCTTTGTTTTTATTGCGAAAGAGAGAGAGAGAGAGAGACAGCTCAATAATGTCAGCTACTTGTGATGAATTGTGATCAAGTGAAAGTTGCGAGAGAGGGAGAGTGAAAGCAAGTGGTGTCTATAGAAAGGCTGGATACTTTTGTTGAGTGGGTCGGCTAATAATATTATTTCATTCGTCCCATCGTATCCTATCATTGGTGATCTGATACATAATGTGATGATCATCATCAGCAGCAGTATGCTTTATTGTTCATCTAGTTTTTGGGTTGATATGTAAGCTCCAAAAATGTGATGCGTGTGTATATGATGGAAATTCTAAGCCTTTCCGAGACTTTGAGACTTTCACTGCTCGGTTCCCTTTTTCTATGTGTGTGTGTAGACCCTTTCACCTTTTCCCATCTTCAGATGGCATGTCTCCGTGTTTACAAATGCAAACATTCATCATCCCATAATAATATATTATTCCTTTAATAAACATGGCAGCACATCGGGAGGAAAATGAATGGAGACTGGGAAGGACATGGTGGAGGATGTCACCGTGCATTTAAGTGTAATCGTTATCATTATTTGTCAGTCACTCTCTCACTACGCTTCTCTCTCTCTCTTTTTCTGTTTGCATCCAACTCTGGTTACATGACTTGCGACAAAATTATATTCTCTGAGAGTCAAGCCAAAAACGATAGAGAGAGAGATGGGAAGTTAGTGGAGTGAAATTAATATGGTGTTGTAGTGGGATGCACTTATGAAGTATGTGAACGGTGATCAAAGGAAGAAAGGGAAAGTAGATATGGGAGAGAAAGCGAGAGAGAAATTCAGGTTTTTTACTCACCGGTGGAACAAAAACGGGAGCTACTTTCTTCTCCATAATGTCCTCAAAATTCATTTCCATCATGTACGGCTGCGTTTTGAGGGACTCCAATGTGGTAATCCTTTGTAAGGCATCCAGATGAAGCAGCTTTTGTTTTCAAAGCAAGCATAATATTATTTCACTTTTGTGTCGACTTTCTCCAGGCTTTGAATTACATGAGCATATATGGAGGGAATATAGAGAGAATATACAGGGTTCCTAAATATCATACATTATTTTTTCTCATTTTCTCTATCACTGCAGAGCTGAGCATGCAAATAGAGAGAAATTAATACTCATGTCGTATCTTCATGGTGAACTCGGATCATATTTTAACAGAGAGAAAGTGAGATTCCTCCCAAAACAGAAAATAGAAAGCGATCAATGAGAGGATGCCTACTTGTTTATTTTACTTTGGTACATGATCATCCGAAGTCAGAAAATTATCCGAACATTGCAGTCACCACACACCGGCTCTAGATTTTCCTGTCATTTTACAAACAAAGTGGAGAGAGAGTATATTTGTGCAAATAAGGATCCCTAAGTTGGACCACAAAATGCCATTTAAATGGTGTGTGTGCGTATAGAAATAGGTAAGTGTAGTAGATTGCTTTCTCTTCTTAGATTTCTCTTTATGTGAAATTTTCAACTCTCAGATTTATTCATATAATGACAGCGACTAGTACATTGCTTCAAAGTAGGTAAATTCTTTTAAGCCTGGAGAACAAAACAAGCTTATTTGGAAATCTGTCTGTTCTCCGTCTACTTTCCTGACACGCTTTTACAATGGGAGGTATGAAAAGAGCTTTTAAGCACTTCGTGTTCATATATATGTCATTTTATAGAGAGCTGGATGTTAGAGGGGGAATGCATCTAACATAATCTTTAGATTATAATTCAGCATAATGCGCAGTAAGGGAGAGAGAAAGGCGAGAAAGTTGGAAGCAGGTTGTGTGAGAGAGATAGGCATTGTGGAATAGAAAGCGAGGAAGGTTGAGGGGAAAGAGGAAGGAGACAAGTCATGAAATATAAGCAGCTCTACATAAAAATATATAGTTAACCTGTTGAACGAGCATCGTGAATTCTGTGGGCCACGCTACAGGCCACTCTGGTGGCCCCTTTAACATCTGTCTTATTTCTTTATTTGGTGTGTGGGAATGAATCTCGTATGGACGACGTCCGGAGCATAACTCATACGCGACTACACCAAGTGACCACCTGTTTCCGTGCGAAAATAAAAGAGGAAAAAGATTTTTCAACGTGATGATATCAGTAATAGTTTGTAGATGATGATGATCGTTTGAGAAAAATCTGGAAGCTTACCAGTCAACAGCATATTCATACCCAGGAATTTCTTCCGCGTAACAAGAGAAAATCTCAGGAGCTAATTAAAAGCATACAAAGAAATGAATATGATTGGAAAAATAAAAAATTTAACATTGTTCGATGCACAAATCCTTACCCATGTATGGTTTTGTTCCAGATAGCGCACAAGCATATTCCTTCCCATCTTCTAGTTTCGTTGCCACGTTAAAATCAGTTATATGGACGTGTCCTTCCTCATCCAGGAGTATATTGTCAGGCTTAATATCTCTGCAAAAATAATGCACAAAACGGAAATATTTTAATTCTCAGGAAGCTGTGCAATTTTTTATGACTTTTTTAATTTTACACTTTCCTGCTAAACCTCCGATGTAATATTTCGTGAATGGTTTCAAAAATTTGTACTAAATAATTGGCATATTAAGTGCAAAAATGCTTCTCTTTATTTAGGCCGATGCACTGCAAAATGTAGTACATTTTACTGTTAAGTCGACTTAGTGTCAAAAACTATTTAAATGTAAGCTAATGTTATGCATTCTTCGAAAATAGTTTTCAATGCTATAAAATATGAATAGCTCTTCCTACATATCTCCATACCAAATATATGTTCTATATGCAGGGATTATGCTATAAATCACTCGATACAAACTTTAATCTTTAATTGCCGACAGGATTTACTCGGAAAATTACGAAACAAGTGAATAAACAAAGAGAGACGTTGAGTTAGCTCGACAGATAACGCAATTATTTTTGTAGCGAAATTCTGTTACCATTTAAAATGAGAGATTTAGAAGGTTCGATGTGAAGCCAAGCCAGTTGTTAAACCCTTTCCTCACATGATTAGCTCTACTGTTCGTTATGCAAACAAGTAGAATAATTGCGCCGCGTTTGTCTCTGCCACTGTCTCCCACATCACCTTCGCCTAAACAACCTTTCTCTAATGTACTTAGCTAATGAACTCGCTCTAGGAGAGAATTGATCAACAATTTACAACTTTTGTCATTCGCGCGTGTGTTGTGTATATGTGTCTCCAGGCAGAGATATAATTTCATCACAAGAGATATTAAAAAGTTGTCTGGTGTGCACTAATCTTTTCTATTATTATCACCCATAACGCATCTACCTACCTATCATCAGGTATAAATCATTCAGAGGAAAATGAGTCAAGGTTGGACCCACACCCTCTACACTGACGACAGTCACTAATCCCAATTTCGCAAAGTGATACAGTCTACTGGGCTTGTAAAACGGGAAAATAAATTGAGCCAATGATATATCTGTCGTAACACATATTAGCCAATGTAATCATCCTTTTGGTGCTTAGTCTTTGTTCACTTTTACTGAAACGCTAACGAAATAAAAAAGAGGATGAGCGAAGAGAAAGCACAAATTGCATGAACATGTCTACCTTCTGGTAGAGAAATTGTGTGGATCTCTCTGGATGGAAGCAAAAATTGACAATATGCATTGACATGCGAGAATGAAGAGAAAAAACTGATATATTACCTGTGTATTATATGTTTCTGCTGGAGATAATCCAGAGCGAGTCCAAGCTCAGCAACGTATCTGTGAGAATGTGAGAAAACGAGGAGAAAGCAATATTCACTGATTAGTTTCATTAGTTGGGAGAATGACGGAGACGACATTGTCAGTGGTGGAATGGGCGAACCTTGCGGAAAAGTCAGAAGCGGCAAAGTGAAAGTCAGTTGTCGTCGATGTGAGAGAGTGAAAGCATGGAATAGATCAAGCATATATAGGCACTTACAAAGCTTAAAAACTGCACAAATAGATAGAGGAAAAGGTAGCAGTATAGATCCATGGTGTGCAAAAAGGAAAATGTTCAACAATAAAGTTTTCATGAGACTAATGGACATGCAAAGGAAGAATGGCTCTCGGTACTTCTTTGGAATTACTTGCAGCTCGGGTATATATCGAAGGAGAGTAATCTAGTGGGTGTAGTTGATAGATTTAATGCTTTGATAGCAAGTTGCTCCATTTTTCTCCCGATTTTAAGTATGTATGAGTGAACAGAGTAAAAAAATACTCTTACAAATGGTAACAGTGTCCCTTCCCATTATACGCATACACTTTTGCCATACCCGTTTCCCTTGTTTCCTGAGCAATTGGTGGAATAAGAAAAAAGACAAACTTCAGTATTTATTCTCTTGATCTTCACAAGACAACTTGTAATATTAATCTTACATCTCTCTTTTCCCATCGCTTCTCGATCAAGGATTGGCAATTGATTTTTTAGAAAGGGAAAGTGTAATATGCAACTAGAGTGCTATATTTTAAGAAATAAAATAGGAAGCTCAGACATACCAAAGGTGGAAGTTTGTACTTTCTTCCAGTTCCAGATTTAGCTTTTCGTGACTCCAAACAGAATTGGGTCAGGTGACAATAATTAAAAATTGCAATAGTGCGAACCATCTACAGATTCGTATTTTCGTATTATCCATATAAATAATTAGTTGGGTTTCTGGAATTTCAGGAGTTTATATCGATAAGTGTTCTATGTACACTGCTGACATTATAATGCGGAGGCGAATATAAATGTACATTTCAAAGAATGTTTGCAATGGCATCCGTTGAAAAATCTCTTAAATCTTAGTTATGTGTTCTGTACGACTAAGCAAAATTTTATTGGTTCTCGTTCACTTTCTTCATCATCATCTTCAAGATAGGAGCGTAGTGTTGAAAGCAGGGCTAAATAATTCGACGGTCATTCCAATCCCATTTATTTGTTTTTGATTACTTGGTAATTCCATTACCTTTTCAAACTTTTTTCAGCTCTTTTTTTACCCACTTTTTTTCTGAGAAAGGTGGCACACAAATCCACCGCATTTTTTCCTCCTTCATGGAAAGCATGAAAATGGATTTGCACACCACTCCAACAATAATTTATCTTTCAAATCCGCAAGTCATCTGAAAACGATAAATAAATTCATGCACAAGATGATGTCATAGGGCACGTCGTCGCCCACATTTTACTGTCCAATCAAAAAAACGACAACCAATAAGAAATTCAGCTTTATTGCCTTGCCGATACTCTCTTTCTCCATCACTCATGCAGACAAACGGGCATCACAACCTGAGCAAAAGCATGTCAATATTTACATGCACACTCTTCTCATTCACCAAATTTCGCTCCTACTGACAGTATCAAAGATAAAGAAGAATGTGGGCATATCTTTCAATTTTCTCCCAAGGAAAAAAATCCCCCTGTGTGAAAGCTTGAGAAGAAATGCGAACCTTCTCTTTTTCTTCCAATTTCAATCACATTTCCGAGGAAAAAATAGTAACAAGTTTACTATAACGTTTATTTAGACAGTGAACAGAAACAATCCTCTAGTTGCAAGCTATTTTTTGCATGCATGACACAGACCTTTCACAATCTTCAAAATTTGCACTTTATCATTCGAAAAAACGGAAAAGTTTTCCCATTTCACTATTTATCAGCCTGTTACAGTCTTTTACTCCTATCAATTCAGCATCAAAACACTTTATCACACGGAGAAAGACATGGAGTCACTATGTTTCAAGTTTTTTTTACAGAGAAAGCGGAACACATTCATCTTTATTTTCTTGTGAAAGAGAAGCATATCAGAACATCAAGAGCTTTTCTCCTTTTTTCAAGCGAATAGGTAGGAAAGCTATGTTATTGCCTCTGAAAGGAAACTTCTAGCTTGTTTGTAGTCACTACGTGTTTGTATATTTATGCGAGTGAACTGGTTTATTTGTTTAGGAAAATATTGACACTACCGCATTTACTCGCAACCCGAGGACGAAAAAAGGTGGAACATGGTGACAAATGGATGATCACCTCACAACTCACCTCTCTTGCTCTTCTCTCCGTTTCACACTGCATTTCAAAATGATCAACTCTAAACCAATGAATGAATACATTCAGGAAGTATACATTCAACAAAAAACTTGTCAGATCAATTCCACTTTTCTACCATCTACATCAACTTGAAGCTCTGTCATGAATCTTCATCAGGAAAAATGAGGATGACATCGTTACACCTGATGGGTTTCCTCACCGCAACCAAATTGGTAATTTCTTTACACCCATGAAATCAACCTGATCTCAGTGTAATCAAGAGAAATGGCTTACATGCATACATAAAGTCATACAGGAGAGAGTGTGTTGTACGATGCGAGGTGAATCACAAATTTCTAATTTAGATCTAACAATTGAATTCCCTCCAAATGTAATTACATGTTTTTGTTTTCTATAATTCAATTACATTCAATATGGCTGAAAAATTATGCATTCTGCTTGAAATTGAATAGTAGAGGAGGCTGTATGACGCAGTTGTAGCTCAAAATGGGATTATTGAGGAGAGCATTGTGTGTAGTAAAACTAGAACAAAGAAATTTGTGAGTGAGCTTATCAAGGAAACACAAACAGATACAGCTTTCAAATATGATGTTCTGGTTTATAACTGATTTCAGTAAAAAGCTTGATGTGGTTGCAATAGAAATGACTAATTGAATGTGTAGTCACACTGTCGATTCATTTCAATCTATTCTATTCAATACAGACTCTACGCTTATTACCCCACAGGCTTATGATGGCTTCCTGCGTGGCAACTAGATAAACAAAAATGGTGGATATTTCTTTCAATTTAGTTTCAACGAAAAACTCTCTGCCTGCATAACGGCATTTATAGGAAACTTGGTGAAAATTCATGACACTATTGAGAAAAGTTTACTGTGATATGAGTCGTTTCAGATGGTGACAAATCAAACATGCTAGTTGTCACCAAGTTTCTCTTCCATATCGTCTCTAGGGAAATGTAATCCACATAGTTTTTTCTATTTCACTTTTTACCAGATGTAAACATCTGCAAAAAAACTATTAAATCCCTCATGAAAACCCGATAACAACTCAGTACACTCTGTTTCCTCGTCTATATCACGCGCTCCCTGAATGACAACTTCCAAATATAGATGAGTTTCATAAGCAACAAAACAATTGTTTTTTTTAGGATTGCGCCAAAGAAAGTTCATAGAAAAACAAGACATTATCTCAAGTAAACAAAACAACAGCATCGTAATCTTTTTATTTTCACTTTCGCTCATTTTCCTCATGAAGAAGCCTAAAGCTTTAAATCTACTTTTCATCCAAATTCTCACAAAAAAAATCGGAGCACAAAAATTGAAAATATGTGTATCCAATCAATCAACCCACTCTATTTTCGACTACTTCCTCTAAAATCCCCTAAAATAAAAAAAACCACACGTTCTTGTGTAAGTTTACTCTAACTGTTAGGCATACCATCTAGACCCGATTGCTGATCACATCCTAATTTCCTAATTGTGCAACTCATGCCATGCCATACAGGATCTTTTTTCAAAGCCAAGCGAACATCCTCGTGTATTTGCCAATTCGACAAATTTCTCTTGAGCAAAGTTAAAAATGCGTAGTTCAAGGAAGTGGTCATTCACCACACATCCATTATTCTAAATCAAAAGCTCTTAAAAGAGAAAAAATCCTTTTATGCAAAGTGGTGGGGAAATATGGTGGTGTGGTGGCAATTCATAAACCTTATGTGTATTTTTTAGCCGGATTTTGTTGCGGAAACCTCTATCAGTTGATAGGCTTTATGTCCACGAGACAGGATTAGAGAAAATTTTAGACGAGATCAATAAAAGCTATAGGCGCACATCCATTCATAACGCAGAGGGGGAGATAACCGATAAAACGTTAATTGAAAGTTGCTCCATTTTCCTCGTTGGGAAATGAAATAGAAAATTAACCACATGGTATTTAGCTGTAGTTAATGTAGATTTACTACTCGCTTAAAATTACCATAAAATGTGTGCCCCAGCATAAAATTTTCCATTGCATAATTATCTGCAAAAATAATCTCTATTAATACAAAATTAATCTTTAGAATGTCAAAGCTCTGTGGTAAAATTTGTCATTTTGTCCTCAATATTGACAAAGAGAGAGCAAGGATTTTGTCCCGAAAAAAATACTGAGCACGTGCACAAACTGTACATGATTACCATAAAATGACTGCAATTTATTTACACAAGAAAGTTGACGAAGATGTGGCCTAGATACATGGATTGTGTGAACTCACTGATAACCACTCTCACCAAAGTTCCCATCTCAAACGTGTCATCATTTCTATCTCAGAATCTCATCAAAATGTTCATCAACCAGAGAGAAAAATGGTTTTGGTGATGCCGCCACTGTTATTATCTCTGTGTGGGTACACCTCATCTCCCCCTGTTCATTGGAGACTATAAATGAATTTGTCAGAGGAAAGAAAATCCTCATGGCATCGCATCGGCTTTTATTACCTAAGAAACTAAATATTTGCATAGAAATTCCTTTGTATAAAGGAGTCATGCTGATGGGATGGGATGAAGGAAAGTCAAGTCACTTGATCTCAGCAAAAATTCCCTTTTCTTTTTCTATCCAGCTCAATTGTCTGTCTCTCTGGGGGTGGCAGGTAAGAAAACCGAGACGATGAATATCACTTTGTTTTGCTACTTTTGTACATCCAGTTTGACTGGATGGTTTCCTAAACGCTGTCATCATCCCCATAGATAATGACATATGACCAGTGACAAAGAAAGCCAAAGTAAGATCTATTGATACAAAAAAAGATGTTTTCTATGCATAAGATGGTATAAGACAAGGATGACAATTTTGTTTTGACACTGATGTGACTCATCCAGTTATATATTTAAGTTGATAATAGTTGTCATATTGTAAGTTAGATAAAGGGCATCAATTCTACTTTCCTTTTGGCACTTACAAACCTGCATAAACAATGGTCGTCAGCATTATACTTGTTTCTTGTGGTGATATAAAAAGAGCGATGATAATGTCACTTCGAATTAGCCAAAAATATGTGACCTTTACAAAATAAATTCTGGAAAATGTAGGTTCAACTTCATAAATTCTCTCGAGTTTATTAGGAAATAAACTGGTGGTTATTTTTTTCTTCTCCTTAAATCCACCAATCTACGGTTGTTGACAAAAATGAGGGAAACATGTAAATTTCCGCATGTGTGAGTGCCTCCTTTAGCTGAAGTATTTGAAGAAGAGCAAGATTTTTTTTGTCAGCACATTTTCAACTACATTTGAAACGAGATACATATAGCAGCCATAATAATAATAGCTGTCGTCCAACAAGCATCATCATCATGATGGAGACAGAGGAGAAAAAAATGGGAGCTGGATACTAAAAAGCAAAATAAGATGTCTGTCCATCATTCACCAAGACTCACTTCAATTTGTACACTTTTTTTCTTTCTTCTTCTCTCCACTTTTCTCTTGACTTACATGAAGCAATGCCGAAACGACAAAGTATTGATTTAAGAGGACTACGTAAAAAGGAGAAAAGGCAGAGAAAGGGATGCTTGTGGATAAATAGGGAAAATAGAGAAAGAATGCCGTTAGTACAATGAGATTTCCTGGGACTATGATTGGAAAGTCAATAGGAGATTGTGAGAAGGAAGAATAAAAATCAGGATAAAAGCAAGTTCTTGACAGTACATTGTTCCTGGCTCTCCTCCAGTCATCCTCTTTTTTCTCCTGTACTCCTCCTACCAAAAATATACGGTTTCTTGGGTGCAGTCAATATCAAAGGAAAAATAACTACACCTAATGTACTTTGCATACAAGTAAACATGATTCAAAAATCATAACGTGTTTTATTGTGCATGGATTTATGCAAAAAAAGATGGGGGGAAATATCGAAAGCTTATCATTACCAAGTAGATAAAGTGAACGACTATTGTTTTGTATTTATGTGTCCGTCAGTCTGAGAATGCTTTTCTGATGTTCGCCATCACTCATAATATTTTGCTTTTGCTACTTTCTCTGCAATATTGGCGCTTTCTCTCATTGCTCGTTTTACTGCCCTTATTGCTCCTGAATGAAATAAAAAAATGTTTTTCCATTTTATTTAAAAAGTATGTCTGGAGAATACTATAAATAATGATGATGCATAATAATAAAGCATGTCTGCTTCACAGCACATCATTCTAAAATGCCTCTTCAATTTTTTCTCCTTCTGCCTCTAGACACCATCCCCCCACATCAGCACACATGTCTCATCTCTCATCACCCAGCAAAAATACAAGAAAAAATATTTTCTCTGATGTGCTGTCAGCTACAGAAAAAAGGAGACGAAAAAGATGCACGAAAAAATGCTCATGTATGATTTTACTTTCAGTTGTGCAACCAACATCATATGATCATTGTCGTAATCCAGGCTGGTTTCAATTCATCATGCAGATTTTAAGCGTACTACTTTACACACAAAAAAATATTCCAATTTTTTCCATACTTTATATTTTGATGTGTGTACTTTTAGATTTTCTTCGGGCTATAGTAAAAAGATTTAGTTTTTTTCCTTCACATTACTGTATACGCATAGCATTATGAAGTGGGAGCAATTTTCCATCAGTTTTTTCCTAGTCTCTTTTCACTCAGAGAAAATGGCACGAACGTGTGCTTCCTCCCTTTTTCTCTGGTAAACAGAACAAGTGAATTTTCTGTTTTGATTAATTTTTGTAAATGTAAAATTCTGCGAAAAAAATGCTTATTGCATTAGTCAATATATCCAATGGAAAATCCACGGTTCTTTGATTTTCAATTATATTTCACTGTCACTCACTCACCCGCTTTCGCTCTTTCACTCACTCAAAAAATACTTCTTTTGTCAAAATGTAGCATATTCGCTGAAAAATCGCATTGTTGTACAGTATTTTGAACTAATGCGCGCACCCATTCTGTTTTTGCTCCTTTTTTCGGATTTGAATGAATATGAAATAAGTAAGAAATTGAATAACAGCACTACCGAGAAAATTTTTCTCGAGCTAATGGTCCATCTCTCACAATAGGAATCGATGTCTACTCGGAAACTTTTAGTTTAAATGTCACTTTTGATCCACTTCACGCCACACTGGAAAGTTGCAATTTCAAAGGAGGATACCAAATTATGAAGGGAAAAAGACAATCAACTCACAAAAGGCAACTCAATGGACTAGAACACTCCAAATCATTATTTCCCAGCAAAAAACTAAATTGACCCACCCTTTCCCAATCCCAGTCTAATTTTTGAAATATAGCTGCCCTTCGTAGACTATCAAGAATGACATGGAGAAGCTCAATATAAATGGCAACTAGTCAACCGTATGGTTATACAATGTGTAAAAAATTCTATAGAATGAAGTCTGCACATTGAACTTTTCCACACAATTGTTGAAAACAATGTGAGCTTCGAAAGGGAACAACTTTAAGTACCCTTTTCTCCCGTAAATATGCATCCTCTTCAATCATCCTTTTCACCACTCATTCGAAGCCCTTTTGTACAGACTACAATGAAACTCTTGCTTCAATGAGGATCATGATGAAGGAAACATGGCGGAGTGTAACAAAAGGACGACGTAGTCAAGAGAATAAAAAATCTGTAAGACTAACGCAAAACCTGTCTACTTGTCTGGTCCTCCTCTTTTTGGATCCCTTACAATGATGAGTTCTCCAGATAAGCTTTCACTTTTTTACTTGAAAAAGATACAACATTTTCATAAGTATCATCAATATTATTACTATATCAACAACATGCTGCTATCAATAGATCAATATTGATAAAAAACAAATCCAGCGAAAATGTGAGCGACAGGACAGCTCGTGGGATGGAAATAAAGAAGGGCCACCTGAAATTTGATATCTTTTCGACATTTTAGAGTTTCCGGGCAGGAAAAAACCGTCTTTTTTGTATTGCCTGTCGTTGATCACATGGGGAACATCAAACACCACTTTATATTCACTATTAGTACAACAGCCATGACAGGAGCAACTATGGTAACAATAGAAGGGGAAGCACAAGTAATACACACTTTTTTGCAATAAAAAATAGAAGAGCTTTTCAAAACTATCGAATAAAATTGGCAGTGTGTGGGGAGCAGTAATCATGAGAGCCAACTTACCCCAGCAATTCCGCTACTATTACTCTAATAACTACTAGTAATAATACTGTACACATATAACCTCTACTTATTGCGTACTCAAAAAACTCAAGCTTTTTTTGCGTTTAAAAAAAATGCAAAAAAGAAGGAAAAGTTTTTGCTGCTGTGCATGCTCCAGCTATTTAAATGTAATAATCACATGTACAAAAGGGGTGATGAGCTCCATGTAAGGCTTTAGTTTCATTCACAGAGCGCCAGGATACCATACCACCAACCCAAGTAAAAAAGCAAGATAGAAGCGTCTACAACTATTTTACTAAAAGTAATTGCGTCGGTGGCAGTAGCAGTGGTATTACTTCTAGAAAATGTTCATTGTTCATATTTTTTCTCCTTACATCCTAACAGCTTCCGGAGGGAACATAACGTTTTGCATGAGATGATACCGTAGATCTCCTCCAAGGAGCAGGTCCTGCACAAGGAACATGTCTTCCTCATCTGAAAAGATAATAATAAACAGAATTGTAGATTAGATAGTAATACTCTCTTTTTTATTCATTTTCTCACATGCCAATGCTACAAAAAATTCCACTTTCTCAACTTTCTCTTACTTGAGTCCCTACCTATTTATGAGTAGAATGACTGGGAAGAAATCTAATTCAGATAAGCACATAGTCTATTCAGAGATGTAGTTTAAACCGGTTTTAACAAAAAATTTATCCAAACCAGGTAATATTTTTGTCCGGGTAAAAATGACAAGTTGGAAAAGCCATGAGAGAAACCCTAGTGTGGAATTTTATGGGTAGAATGTGTGGAACGTGGAAGGATGAGGATGATAATAGCATTACTGGGAGAAAATTAACTTATTTCCGGTTGCTCGTTTTCCATACAAAGAGACTACATATTACACAGGAGGATTTTTACAACGCCTCTGTAGATAAATACGTACCTAGCTTAAAACTGTAATGTACTCTGCTGATATTTAAGTACCTTGAATTTCGCCTTCGCCGTATGAATGATCTGCTGTCTTTCTCCAGAGCAAACATTACTCCTATTACTGCATGAACACTTTTACTCTGCAAGAAAAGCTGACGTTCTTCCACACGCCTGAAATATATTTTTTAAACTCCTGAAGCTTTATTCCTTCGTTCCTCTTAAATCATAATAATAGTTTGGATGTATGACACATGATGCGACATAATAGAATATACGCATGTATCCTTCATGAGTTTTCCTTCTCTTAAAAATCTAAAACTGGTGGAATATGTGGAATATACATATGACTTTTAAGGAGGATGATGGAGAGCGACTGTAAATTTTACGAGCATTACTAGGAGCAGACGATGCCGTTATGGTTGAATGAATTGCTAACATGTGTACTATGTCCAAAAGCTGTAAAGCGAAGGAGAGCGCTTATAATTCTGTGAAGTGGGCTAGAGAAAGCATTTCACTCAGTCAGCAGCCTCTATCCCAGTTTCTCTCTCTCACACACACACAGTCAGTCAGAGCTTTTCTCCTCATTATGGAGTAAACATATGCTTTCACTTTTCTACCTTTCCCCTACTTTTTCATGACATTCATTTTTTCCCACTTTCTCTCCTCAAGTACACCCGCATCAAAAACAAGAGGTAACACAAGCATCTCTCTCTTGGTCTAGATGCGTTTCAATTCACTTCCGTAAATACTATCGTGTAGTATGAGTCCATATTATAATAATGTATGAATGAGCCACACACGTACACACTCACGTGCATCTCTACTTTCTCCGACAATTCTCTTCCTAATTGCCCATTCTCTCTGAATAAGACTCATTAAATATTAACTTTACACAAGTTTTATCCATTATTTTTTTCACTTGTCCTCTTTACTCCTTCGCTCTTTTTTCCCTCCTACTGCTCATGCTATTCTATTCGGAGCAGCACTCAATCTTTCACGTTCCTGTTTTTTGTATTCAAAAAGCATTTGGAGATAGTTAAAAAAGAACAAGACAAAAGGTGAAAGTGATGGGAATAGTAAGCATTGTAAAAATAATGCAAACCTTTTCCACATTTTTTTCCATGTTAAATATTTAAGAAACAGACTAGAGTAGAGAATGTCCGCTCTTTGTCCACATTTTTTTCGCTACCCTACAACTCTGCATGTGTGCGTGTGTGTGTCCTTTTCCGTTTGCAAATATACAGAACAATTTACGATTATTTCCCTAGGCACACACATGTTCCAGACTGGGTTTTCTACGTGTGCACTTGTGCCGAGTGAGAGAGAAGGAGAATGTCTGTCTATGTGTAACATATTGCAATGCTATGTCTAATTTTTATATATGGAGCAACAAAATACTTTCATCATTTGATATGTTTTCTCAGCGAGGTGGAATTTGATTTGTTTACAAAAACATAATGTAGTCCATGTGTCGGCTTATGGTCACAAAATAGGAGGGAGTAAATGAGAAAATGGGTTTGTACGAGGGAATGTTGTAAGGTAAGCTATTAAATTATGTGAGTGGCACTACGTGTAGAATTACAATCTTCCACTTCCTTCCACACATAGTCCATTATGATAAATGTATAGTCCACTGAAACAAATAAGTATTCCGTATAATAACTATTCACTGAACAATTGTACCGCAAGAAAAATAATAAAGTAGGTAAAGCGATAAAGTTAAGTGTCAAAATGAGAAATGTAACGACATAGACGACAAATGTAGTCTAGAATCAACACTATTCCTCTTGATCATTCGACTGTTATGTTTTTCCGGATAAAAATATTTTTCTCTTGATTTCGAAGGATGGTATGTCCGAAGATGAACAGACGGACGAATAGATGGACGAAACTTTTAGAAAGTACCATTCTGGCACTGGATAATGAGTAAATAATATCAAAATGCAGTCGTAGCAGCCATAAAGAACTTTGAAACAATTTTTTTTCATTGTGAAAGTGCACTTCGTTTTGTGCAAGTTCTTTTTAGATTTGACCCTTTAGATAAATGTTGACAGAAATAATACATTATTTGGAATTCAGACAGGATAAATTCACGCATGCAAACAAATCAGTCGCAACTTTTCTCTCCTTTCTTTCCTCTCGTCTCCATCAGCAACAATCTACCATATTATTATAGCGTTTCCCTTTTTCTTTCGTGAGCTCCAGTTGTTGACGCCATCACCAGTTTTTGCATTAACCTCACCAGAGCAAGATTGACCGAATAAATGAGGTGTTGGAGCAATATGGTCTGTCATAATAGCTAAGTGAGGAAACTCTACATTTTATGTACATATTATTATTATTATTATTATTATTAGTACTACTCCATCAGTTTATCCATATAATATATATCTTCTCCTACATACGGAAATGGGGCTAGAGTGAAAGCAGAGAAAGCAAGGAGAAGTATTTTGAGTTATGTATGGATACATGGATACCTTATACAGCTCTATAATTTGTACCAAGGGACATGGTACAAATAAACATGCTGATGGCGAGGATAATGATGATGATGGTGTGGATTTGCATGCATGGACAATTCTCTGGACAAAATTGTCAGCTGCCATAGAAATGTGAAATGACTACCACACACTTTGAGCATCGGCAGGTTATTTTTTATTATGATGATGTTACATTCATGCATCTGTATACAAGATAGCAACAGAAGACTTGTTTGCATTTTCAGTCAAGTGCAATGGAGTAGTAATGTTATTAGTGAGATGAGAGAGAGAGAGAGGGAGAAAGATGAATGGAAAAAAGAGAAAGCGAGATAGAGAGAGAGTCACTGGTTTCGTTTGGTTTTTGGGAGCAACCTTTTTTCTCCTCTTTCAGCTTTTTTTCTATACTGTTGCTGATGTTCTGAGAAAGAGTGAAGTTGTATGTTCCACTCACTTGTGGGCTTTTTTCCATATAGGTAGACGTATTTTTTGAACAAAAGACTCTTAAATGATGTTGACATGTTCATTCAGAGAGTACTTTTGAGCAATAAAAAAGCAGAGGAGAAAGTGGGGTTATATTGTCTACTGGAAAATTTAAAAAAGCTTTTTTCAAGGAGTTGAGAATAGAGAGAAAAGAGAAAGCGCGTACACAACACACATTAGACTTTTTTTCATAAAAAAGGACAAGTCCTTTCTCTCGCACAAACACAGAAGCTTGTAGAGTATGTAATGTAAACGTAAGACTATTGTGTACTTTGCTATTCATCTGGGTAGATTTGTGCAGAGGCTTTTTCACTTTCACCAGACTACCGTCCATATTTCATTTTATTAATAGCACACATACACGGACACTTTTTCTTCTTATTCAATGCAATACTGGTTGTACTGTACAAGTGTTTCCTCCACAGTTTTCTTTGAATGGCACAAGATTTTTTGAAACTTGCTCTCTCGCACACTTTTCAACAGTAAGTTGGAGCAGTGGTGTCGGTAACTCCACCTTCGCCCTGTTAAAATCCGTTCTCTCGTCGCTTTCCTTTGCTTGCCCAAAGTTTGACTTTACTTCTTTCCCCTTTTTTCAGTCAGAATGAATAAAAAAGGAGAGGAAGAACTCTTGTTGAGATTAAAAGTAAAGTCATTTACCTAGAAGCCATTGACGTGAAACAAAAATTCTTTCCTTGCTCACCACACAGTATCCTGTACTGAGGGAAAGGATGGCGGTATGGTTTTAGGATGTAAGAAAAATTGTAAAATCTCTAGTTCAACCGTCTATTGTTATGAATAGAGTTTTTACGCGTTTCCCGCCCAAGTACTATATTCATCCAAAATTCATGTTAATTTTAATAATTTTTATCAAGTGGCTCAGGTACTCTTACAATTGCTCATCTTCACACAAAAAGACTCTTGGTGTGCCATTATTTTGATGAAATTTATGCCAAGGCATGGAAAAGAGAGAAAGTTTGTCTTGAGCAGCACATCATCATCATCCTCCTCATCGCCATGCATCACTAAATCTGGCAATTTGAGGAGAAGCCTAATTAGTAAAAACTTTGTGTACACATTGTTCATTTGCATGGCAGCGTAGTATGAAGACTCAGCATTACTTTTCTCAACTGGCTTATCCATTAACTCATCTTGTGAAAAATAAATTTTTGAGTAGTGTGCTTACTTAGGTTTAAGGCATTCAAATAATTGATTTCAGTTTTCAACTTTCTAATTCCCTTTGTTGTTTTAAAATTCTTAAATATACACATGCATAGTTAAGAACATTGAAAATGTGCTTTCGTGGAATCACATCGTAACTAGTTTGTTCGAAAGTCATAAACATTTCAAATACAATATGTGATTATATCAAGTCAAATCAATACCATAGAATTCTCTATTTTGTTTCGTAACACATAACCCATGTTTTTGAATACGCTTCCTGCTTGTCTTTTGGATTTATGTAGTTTTCTTAATAATTTAAAAGGAATGGACTTGCAGAGTTACACGAGGAGGCTGTGTGTGTAGACCGTCCTCTTCTGTGTACATTTTCTTAGCTCATGTGTAGGATGAACTTGGAGCCAACAACGTCAAATCGGTTTAGCCACCAGAATAATTATTTATTTTTGAGGATAGAAGGAAGAAGGAAGCATTTGTTTATTAATTAAATGTCACAGTGATACTATATACATTAATAAGAGGTGGAGAAATGTCTGTCTGTTAGCTCCGTATCTGAGTGAATGAGTTCCGACTTTGCTGAACGTCTGTATGAATTTTCCGTGTGCCCAAAGAAAGGGGTCTTTTTACTTTATGACTCGTGATACCTTATTCGAAATTTATTGAGTATTAAAATATTTTTATGCATTTAGTTTTGAAGTGAAACACTCCCTCTAGCGTATATAAAAAATTCTCCCTAAAACATCAAGTATATGAAGAAAGAGCTAACCCGAAGCGTCAATTTTGTTGAATTCCTCGTCCAGACACTTTTCTCTATCAGGGTTCACCTGATATATTTATAGTTCGCTGGAAAACACTGGAACTAATTATTCATAATATGTTCTGGGTGGTTACAATATTTGCCAAAACTGTTTACATTTCTGCCATATTATCTTTTCAGTGAATATTAAAAACTGAAGGAAGGAAGTAAGAAAAGAAGAAAAGTCTCTAACTTTTTAACAGCGCATTGTGTTATGCCTGTGCATGTGAAAACGTAATTTTGAATTCCCTATATTTTTATTTACAGAAAGCAAAACAGATTTATTTGTAAGATTTATTTATTTGCCTTAATCTTACGATTTGTTATGCTTATTTCTTCCAATACTTTGAATTCACATGTTGCCCTCAAACTGTTTATCCAGATTTCTCGAGCACGCAACGCGCGTCTAGTGAAAACTTTCATTTCAAAAACCAAATAACCGTTTAAATATCTTGATCCTCCGAGATGCATTTTAAAAGTATGAATTTCAACAGCCGAAAATTAAGTGGAGTATTCTTCCTCACTAAAAATGGAACAAAAGCTCAGTTAAGCCGAAAATCGTTAAGCTCATTTCACGCTCACCACCACTTGCTTCATCCTTGCTGAGGTAAATGAGAACATGTAGTTGGTAAACAAACATGAAGAGAAGAAAACATCATTAGTTTCCATAAACTTTCACAGTGTAAAAGGAAAACCCGTAGCATTTTGGCTGAAAAAGCGGTGCTCTTGTACAATCCAGCCTTTCCACATTTCTAGCTCATGTTTTCCTCAGAATTCATTAATATTATAATAAGGGACAATCCCTGATTATATTTTCCCCGCAAGCGAGAGAGAGAGAGAGAGAAGCGAACAAAACATTTATTTTTCTTGTACGACATGGAATATAAATGTAGTCGCAGAGCTTTCTCCTCCAATAATGTGAAGATATTTAATCAGATGAATACCCTATCATTATAGTTCCCTCTGAATATCTATAACGAACAGTTATTATTACTACAGCTAACAATATGCTTTTCTATTCGAATTATTCATTCCGAGAAATTGTTAAAACGATAAATATCTCAGAAGAAAATAAATTTGCATGAAAATTTATTCCATTTTGGAGAATGTATGGCCGTTTTGGTGGAGGACCTGCTGTCATGCGAAAGGTTAGAAAGTGTGAGATGCGTAGAAAGATAATGCACACTTGATTCACATCCCTTTTGCCACTTGGGTTCCCTTAACTTTCTCCTGTTTATATTTTTTCTGTGTAAATTTAGTTGCCAGTTCCTTTTTTTTCTTTAGAAAGAGCAGACCAGAGACAAGATAAATAAGAATATTTTTCCCCTCTGCATAGATAGGCTCTACATTATAGCCTGTATTTTTTGAGTAGTGTTGCATAAATGATTAGAGAGTGGAAATAGAGGGGGGAAAGTTAGTGAGATGTGTCATAGTGAAGTTGGGTCCAATCAATTTTCGCTGGCCCACATGCAGTGAAAAGTTTGTGGTTGATAAATGGATGCCAGAGAGTGGTTTAATAACAACTACTCTGCTTGTGTTTAGTTGGGTAGTACGTTTTAAGTTAAATTGCGTACATGCATAAACATACATGTGCTTAAGAGTAAATAAATAGGTTTGTATGTCCAGTTGAGTTACTATCTACGAAATCTGTATCCATCTCAATTGCTACTCAAACCCCACAACATAAGTAGATATTTTTATGTATGTCGATTCTCCCCTCATAGCCAACCAATTTCTTTATTTGTACTATAATCCATTCTCCATATAGTCACACTCCCCATAAGAAAATATCCTCAATGTCCAAATACTTTATTTACAAATACTTAATCTTAAACGATAATGGTTTGTAAACTTTTAAATTCCCCACGTATCAAATACTCTCATTCCGTATGTTGCTTGGGTCTATTATCGTTTAAAATTAAGCCTCCCTGTAAGGAGAGTTTCATGCAATTCCGAATTTCCCCTCAGAATGGTTATGACTATATGGAGAACATGTACACCCTCATCTATCGCCATTTCTCATCAGAAAAGATTTTCAATTTCTTCCAAACAAACTTTGGCTTCCCAATGTGTACATGGCGAAAATAAGAGAAGAAAACAGGAAGGGTTTCTCATTACTCTGTATTATTATATTTACTACTTTGTTAACTTTTATAAAGATATTTTGCTCAAAAAAGAAAGTTCATATTCTACTTGGAAACCTATTATGATAATAATGATATACATTGGCTTAGTTCCTCAAGTTAATCAATATTTTACATAACTTTCCATGATCGCAAATCGTTTCTTGGGCTGTCAATAATTTTGAAATGGGTCTAACAGGATATTATTACTGTTACACGGCATTTTAATTTTTTTTTTGCGCAAAGCCTCTCTCCATGTGTGGTATGGCATGGTAACTTCATGTTGTAATGTTTATACAGTAAACCCTACTTTATAAAATATTTAGAAAGTAGTACACACACTAGATATTTTGCGTAAGCCAGTGTGGCGTTGAAGCCCTAGATTCCAACCTGAGGCATGTATCCAATCAACACTGACAATTTGATGAAAAAAGGAGGACAATAACAAGAGGAAAGTCAATTTTCTCCGGGATTTTTGCCCATCTTCAATTTTTCATGGTTGAGAATAGATCTGCATGAAGATTACATAACTACAACAAATGTAAAACTAGATCACAATCGCGAAATTTTCACTCTTGATTAGAGACGCAAATCAACCTAATATCGTTCTCTCTCTCTCTCTCTTGCCTCTCATTCTCCAAAGTTTATATTCTCAATGCAAACTCCTCTTTTCCCCTCTTCTCATCCAATTTTGGAAAGTTGGCGGAACACTTTTCCCCCAGCAATTCATCCACACATCGTAACCAGACAGTTGGCAGTCATGAAGTTTACTAGACATGAAAAAATACCAAGTTCCCTTTTTAAAAAGTCGTGTTATGCATATGCATGGAGATTTAAATATTCTGCCCAATGGTTACCCCAATTTCCCCAGTCTACATGTTCATCAGAGATGTGAAAATGTTGTTGTGATATTTATCTGTAAAAATCCACTCGTTTTGCAAGAGAGCGAGAAAAAATCAGATTCGTTTATTTTTGAGTCTACATGCTGGAATTTAGGTGGACAGAAGATTTTATTCGTTTGTTAGGAGAAAGGTCATGAAGTCATCGTAAATCACGCGTACACGACAACATGAAAGGTATAGATATGTATGGGTGAGGAGAAAGCTCCACAACTATTTACACACAAGCACACATGTGACTCTTGACAAAGGAAAAATAAATTGGGCTATCCCATAAAATTGAATAATTTGCAAGATTCATGGCTTTATAAATGTAATGTATTAGATGTGTAGCCAAAATATATGACTGTGTCCTTATTTGACATTTTGGGTGAAAAAAAGAGGAAGCTGGAGAGTCAGATGCAAACATCTACCAAGAAAACTACACACTTTTCATCTCAACTTACCGTGAAACGAGAACCATAAATTGACAAGGAATGGATGATCCAGTTGCGTTAGAATTTCTATTTCTCTGAGCACATTGCGAAGGGCATCCCTCTCGAAGCAAACCGCTTTGCTCATATACTTCATCGCGTACATTTGACCAGTGTCCTTTTTCTGGACGATGCACACCTACACAAAAAAGGAAAGAAATTGACATAAAAATTAGTAAGATGGCGAGAAATTGTCTTTTTTAGCTGCTATTTTCACAATTCCCTAAAAAACTCATTTCTCATCACAGGCTCTAGAGAGAAAATCCGAGGAAAATACTTTTGTCTTTTATTTCTCCATGAAAATATGTATGTACGTCATTGCTGCGGTACGTCACTATCGTCATTTTCTCATATTGTATGTCATAACAGCTATCATTATGATATGATCGCTTTTTTTTTCTTGCGACAAACTCATACAAATTTCAGACACGACCACAATAATGAATTACTTGTGAAAAAGGTATCGATTTTTTCCCAATACTGGAGTAACATGTAGGGTGCCTCCTGTAACGAATATTTTTTTTGCATGCTTGGCATGTTCACTGTGTAGACATGTGTGTATGTATTTGCAGGTTATTTACTATTGTATGATGAACTCATCCATATAATCAAGTTGAATGTGTGTGTACAATGTTTATATTTTTTGTATAGAAAACGGAATGAATGTATGCTCGTTTACAGTTACTTTTGACGATAGGAAAAATTCTATCACTTCATTTCTATCATCAAAACATCCGGCGTTGCCAGAATCAACTTTCTCCTTTCAGCTCTCCTTGACTGGAAAGAAAACGGTGTAGTTATTGAGTTGATCTTAGGCACACGGGTTTCTCGACTTTTTGGATTTTTTTCTGCTAATTTCAAACTTCATCGCGAGAAACTGATGATGAGAGCTGGAACGTGTGTACGTGGCAATAATGTTTTCAACTTGGAGAGCTGAAAAAACGACAGTTTCTTCATTCCAGTCGCTCGCTTCAAATCAGATAGATATCCAGCACGATTAAGCTTTGGTCGAATATTTTTTGATGCACATTTTTAGAAAGGGACTCGCTCATTTTTTTTTAGCTCAATGTCTGAAGACGAAATTTAAGCATTCTATTGACTCTATCGACTTCTTAGGAATATCCGTATAAATATTTCTTTGGGGCATCCTGAATAAAAGTTATGTCTGCAATGGAAAATGTGGGAAAGTGTAGGAATTTTTTTCATTGCTGTTTTCGTAACCGAAGCCTCTCTCATGAATAGTAAGTGTATAGTAGCTGTCAATGGAAAGAAGAGCAAGAATAAGTTATCTTTAGATTACAGTACAGTTGACAAATGGCTTTCCACAAAAAAATGCCATAAACACATACAGCTTTGTATTCCAATGTTTTTGTAAAAAATCTGAATCAAACTATTTACGAATTTAAATGACTGAAGAATAAACTGAGTACTGAGATTAGGATGAATCATTTCTCCAAACAATTTAAAGACATGAGCTGATTTTATATATAAAAAAAACTTTCCACCTTAAAGTCTACCCATCCGCCAGACTTTGAAGGTCATGTGAGGTCAAAAAAAAGAGACTATAGGGAACATATGATATGAGTGTTATGTGAGCTTATGTGTGGGTGGGTGGATTTTCCAGAGGCTTTTCAAGGTTCCCTGTTTTCTTGCCGGTATAAAAGCTCGCAGTAAAACTGAACTAATTCAAGTTGAGAAGGATGTTCCTTCCAAAATGAGGAATTTTTCACGCCGGAAAAGCACAACTAAAGATGCGCTCTGGGGGGAAGTGCATTTAAGTATCTACTTTAATGTGAGATATAGAAAGACGTGAACTTGAATTCATACTGTTCACATTATTCCAAAGAGAATGCGAGAATATAATTTGTGCATGCATGTACCTACCTGGTATCCGCTTGGAGCAAAATTTTCATAAGGAAAAAGAATCCAGCGAAAGTTGGGGGAAAACCTGATGAATAATAAAAAGTTGAAAATCATTATTTCTCACCTTTCCAAAACTTCCTTTCCCAATGGCACGCAATATTTGGAAGTGGTCGAAATTAACTGCAAGAAAGAAAGAAAAACACAAGAATGTATAATAAAATTGAGGGAAATTTCCAGAATTTGTAACTTTTATTGTGTGTTTTGATGCATAATGTGTTTATGTATCTATTCTGCTCAAAAAACACTTTCTAATGGGCGACTCCTCCAAAAAACCAATTTGATTTCATGGTCTGGCACGCACACAGAGAGAAAATTTGTGTCTCCTTTGCTGCCCATATTGCATGTCATTTCTGCGTGTAATAAAGAGGAAAACAGGAGCATCTCTCAAGCCAGCTAATTTGATTCCACACAGAGAGTGGAAATGAAGAAATATTTTCACGTTTCACCAACCCAAAAAATAAGGATTTTACACGCAACAAAATTATAATCTACCCGTATGACCGGAGTACCAAAGCGACCAGTGACAACGAAATAACCAAACCGATTAGAAAAACAAATACAAAAGATTCTGTCTCACGAAACCCCTACAAATTAATTTCAGCCATTTAGCACGCTGTAATCATTGCTTTGGAAAGGTATCTTAAGGTGACCGTCATTTCAAAGATACTTGATCTAGGAGCTTGATAATCAACAGGCTTCCTCCCCTCGATTTAATATACCAGTGTACCAAATTCGAAGCAATTCTGATTTTTTTTTTCAAAAGATAACGTCTAGACAGACAGACAGATCGACGGCAAGACACGTAAAAAACCAATAAGAAGTCTAAGCCATTTGATAATGTTGGGTAAGAATGAAAACTCAAAAGAATTCCGCCCTTTTCTTCATTATACGCATAGATTAGCTGGAATAGAGTTGCCATTATTATACAAAACTATTGAATGATTCCTGGTTGAATAAAATCATGAGACACACACCACACAAGAAAATCAGCGTTTTGTATTGTGTACATTCAATTTGTGCGAATTGAAGGGAAAAATAAAATAAGTTTTTCATTCATTCTGAATTCTTCTCTTGATGACTCAAATTATAAGCTTTTATTAAAAACTTTCTTTTCTCCACATTTTCCCGAAAAATTATGTATGCATGGAGGGAAGTGAATGAAGGAGAGAGAAGAAAGGATGATGGCGAAAAAAGAAGCGCACTAGAGAAAGCGTCAGAGAAAAGTCTTTTCCTTCTGATGATAAAATTATTTTGAAAAAAATCCCTATGAATATTCATGGTGGAAAATACATACATAAATTTTCATTAAATATAGCTATTATTAAAACAGCTTTGTGTTTACGGACAACTTCCTCTTTTCCAGCAACTCATTCAACTGGAAGTTTGAAGAATGTAAATGGAAAAATAATTGATAAATAGCGTATACACAGGGCTCATCATCATCGTGAGTAATATTTATGTAACGAGAAGGAAGAATGATAAGGGAAAAAACCGGATGCCACACAATTTTGACGGCATTGTCCTTCAAGCATGATGAGAGAATATTGATGTCACTTGCTCTCTATACCACACAAGGAGAACTTAATTCTTTAAGATGGGTATTAATGGTTTCTCTCTCGCTTCTCGAGAAAGAGAGAGATGGGCATACAAAAAGAGAATAAAGTGCAAAAGCCAAATAGAGTGAAATAAGCAGGGAAATCAGTCATTTTTGAATTAGAGTTTTCTCCCATCAGCTTCATGTCTCTTCGAATTTCTCTTTGTTTCCATTTCTCCGAAAGCATTCAGTCTTGGGGAGATAAAATGTTGAGAGGAAAAAATTAAAATGGTAATGACACGCGCAAAACAACAATGAAAATGGGGATTGATGGTGTGCATGATGACGTGGTGTTTTGCAGAAAATTGGATCTTACGCTGTGTTCAACCATCATGACAAGAAACTAAGGATAAACTAGGTAAACCGTAAATTTGCAAATAGAGCACGGCCTGAATATACAAGACTAAAATATCTACGAGTGCCGGAGGCGCCCTGAAATCTATTTGCGAATTTATGGTCTGTTGCAGAATTGACTTGCTAAGTTAATTATCTTGCAGCCATTCATCTCCACCACAAAGTCGTATTTTATCTACTAACTGTATCATCATCATCTTATCTAATCTCCATTTTTATTCTAGTTCACACTAGTCTAGTTAGTACTTAGCTTTCTTGACACAGCAATTCTTGTTGGTGTACTAGCTTTTTAACGTAGGTTTAATCACTTTTGGATACGCCTTTCTTACCACAACTAATTTAAAAAATGTAATAAGCGACATCATAACCATATCAGATTTCAAGATTTTCCAAAGAATACAAGTAATCACAAATTTAGATGATCGAGTTTTAAGAGGATGCGAAAATCTCATGTAATTTAGATTTTGTTAACGACAAAAATACACGAGCACTAATAATAACAGCATGTATTTGTCATGAAATGATTTATTTTCTAGATCTCTCAAAACCAATAGTTTTTTCGATAAAAAATGTCATGGTCATGACATACTTTTCAGACAACATTTTCGCTTAACCTTGCAAAAGGATTGTGCCAACTCCTACGTTCTTTTGTAGCAAATGTAAATAAACTTCTTATAATACAATGCACTACCTAACAGGCAACCCAAAATTCTGCAAATGGTCAAGCGTCAAAATTTAAATTAACAAGAAAAATAAGGAAAAGAATTTGACGATCAGCAGGAAAGGAAATGTTCACAATAAAGCATTAGAAAACTTAAATAAATTGAATGTTGCGTAATCAGTGAAATATCATAGGAGACAAAAGCAGTACAGGGAAGTGGTTGAGCAGCAGCAGGGCAAAAACTCTTTCATTTTTGGTAAATTCAAAGAAAATTTAATTCCCCAACTTTTCAAAGAATTTTTTCTGAAGAAATTTGTGAACAGACGTGTAAAGACGGCTAGTGTCCGTCGACAAAAAACTGCATCCAATAGAGAGATGCTCGCTTCTAGCAAGATGCTTCAATAATTTGGTTGAAAGTCGCCGTTTCGCTCAAGAGTGAGACATAGACAGTGCTCATGTTTTGCTGCGATAAGAGATAATGGAGTTGTCTCCTTGCTGAGCACATAATAAAAACATTGTGTTACAAGAGAGTCGAGAGTCGTATCTTTCCAGATAAAAAAAAATTGTGACACAGTTTCATAACATTTTCTTTCCCCGTCACTGTCACAAAACTGGGCTGTAAAATGTGAGAAAAACTTAATGATATGATATTCAGAGAGAAAATTAAAACATTCCATCACTTTCTTTTAGTCGTATAATCTTACCCCTTTTCTCACTCAATTTGTGAAGTGAATTGCTCATAAACAACTTATGTAATAGAGCACTCTTTAGAATGATGAAGGAATTCAACTTGTGTGAACCGAGTTCACTTCACTGACTTTCTCTTTAGAGAGTCGGTGAAAAAAGGGCGAAAGCAGAAATGTCGGTGTGTATTGTTTACGCACGTTTGCCTGCAAGACGAGGACGGGGCAACTGTGTCAGTTTTAGCCTTCCCATTTATTGCAATGCACATTGCACACAAACAGGGAAATAGAGAAGTGGCGAGAGAGAGAAGGGAAAGGCCACCGGCGGAAATAAAGATGTTGTGTTTGTGGAAGAGGTGTGTTTTCCCACAGTTTCACTAAACTTTTCTCTCTATTTGCCCACCAAAAGCAGTGAAGACTATGTTTGTAAACAAAATGAAAGTGGTCGCGGTCGCAAGTGTGGTGGCAGCATAGGTTAGATCCTGTCATTCCTTCTTTTCATGTCATAAGTGCGTCCCTTTCTCTCTCTTTTTGTTGCTACAACTTTCACCAAACAAAATGCAAATCCTGAATGGATGATGATGATGCCAAGAGACGATAAAGGATGATGATAAAACTGGATGCAAATAGTGTTTTCAAATTAAATTAATTTTTTGTCGGTACGTCTACTCCACCTTTCACTCACATCGCAGCCCTTTTTGACGTACTTACGGTTATAGTATAATAAAAATGCTTGCTTTCCTAGTTCCGGTAGCATGCACAACTATAGATTAATTAAAAATGAGAGAAAAATGTGAGAATTTTCGGGTATAAAGTGAAACGTGAACTTAATCTATGTGTACCTTTCACACAAGAAATATTTGCTTTTTGCACTGCCATTAATTTTTTGGCTCTAGTATGGAATGAATAAGTTAATGTTGAGTTGCGCACTTGGTACAACAACTGTGTTCATAATTTTAGCGAAAGTAGAAGAATGCCCTGGCTTTTCACAGGAAGATGGAGATTTTTAATGAGAATGGTGATTTTTGCCTTGAACTGAATGCCTCTGTTTATTACTTTTCATGATGATCATCATCACCCCACTTGTTCTGATATTCATAGCCTTTTCTAGGTAGCAATTCATACATCATGCTGTTAGGTGAAAGCAGTGAAAGTGAGGTGTATGTACTTTCTCTCTTTCTGAATGTTATCATCATCTTGAGAGGAAGACAATGAATAATAAAATGTGTACATGGTTTCCCTTCTTCTCATGTGTATCAACCATCTCTCTCTCTCTGCTTATCACTTTCTCTCTTCCATCCCATTATTCCATACTTGACCAGACTCGGTTCTACTTTCACCTTTCATTTCAACATTCACCAAAAAATATATTGTTTGACGCAGAGGCAGGAAATACATTACACATGTTGCCATGGTGCAGTTCACCTTGTACAGACTCTGTACGCTTCACAGAAAAGAAAAAAAAACAATTTTCAATTTATGACGACAAGCTACACAAGAAAAATGAAAGTGTAGAGTGAACACATAAGAAAAAAGTTTCACAAGTAGGTATAGAAAAATATTCATTGGATTCTTTCAACTGAACATAAATATCGACAAAAAGCTCTCAATTGATAGACATTGGTTTTTTCTCCTCTCTTAGTACGCATTCCCATTCATTGATGAGCTTTCTTTGATGATTAACTGTTTCAGCGATATGGAACGCTATCGGTTTGATTCTTACATATTTAATGCATTTATAATGTACAGTGGATGTCCATCCAAGCTTGTTAAATTTATGCCTCGTCGACTACACACACACACACACAGACACACTTTTACAACCTTACCTTTTCATTTATACATGCATCCTATTTTTTCTGAATAAGGTCGAACAAGCGAATAAACGTTGTCTCATTTTATAGGAAAATAAACATCCCACATATACACAGCATGTGAGACAATTATGTCGGCTGTTTGGAATATCTATCTGGGTATCTGATAATATGTGTGCCTTTGTTATTACATGTTCCCAGCTATTTGAAAAGAAATACTAATAATTCGAATGAAACGTAAGCCCTCAGCTTAAACTGCTGTGTGTCTCTGTCCTCTTTGTGTACACAGTGACTACATACACCGCTGCTACTTCTCCTGCTGCTTCTCTCTAGTCGTGAGGAAAAGCTTTATACAATGTGAGCCCACAAGTTTTCCATTACTTTGCATGGGAGGAAAGCCAAAAGTAGTTTTTGATACCTGCTCAGTTGATACTGTAAAAAATGTATGCAGACAATATAAAGTAGAAAGAGAGTGTCTTCCCAATACACATCCCCGGTTGTACATAAAGGCGAGGAGAAAGTGGGGAATGTAGAGAGGAACATAAAATCAGTCGGTGAAAGTTGCCAGAATGGGTGAGAGAGAAGGAAAGTGAGTTGTTTTGAAGTGAAGAATAAAAAACGGTGAGCAGATGGTGGAAATATTAGTAGTTTTTATTGAAGTTTTTAGTCCTTTTCTGATACATGCTGTCTCTTGCTTCCTCTCATCGCGATCCGCTACAACAACATAGAGAGCAACAACTCCTTTCTACTTTTTCCTCCTTGCTTCCCCGTCTAGACTATCTATATTGGTAGGAAGCATGCAAAGGATTCCTGATAAATGATACTGTGTAATTTTCCCTTTCCATTTTCCTTCCGCTTCTCACATGTGGCAGTCTCCGTGTGTATACCTGAGACATAAATTTTCTTGTTTTTCCTCCTGTCTCTATTATACGCTTGATTGCTCATATCACGCATTTAACACTTTCTCTCTGTCTCTCAACTCTAAGATGGGTTATTATTACTTCTCTGCATGTAAAAGAAGGGCAATAAATCAACTGAGTAAAAAAAGCAACGGGCTTCACAAAGTTAAAAAAGTGAAGCAGCGTGAGTGGTATGAGAGGAGAAAGTGTGGCAATAACTTTCTCCAAATACCTTTCTCCTTTTCATTAGCAGACTTCTGCCTTTCTCATTGAATTTCAATTTATATTCGTTTCTCCGTACTGTGATTTGTAGATCAAAGGATGTTTTTTCTATTATGGGCAACAAGACCGGAAATGTATATTTCACTTGCCATCAGTTCTTCTCCATTAGCCTTTCCCCTTTGGTATTAATAAGGGGAGAACTGACAATCAAACTCGGTAAATTTTGGCAAGGGAAAAAATGGGTGTGGATGATATGGTGGGTGTATAACGAAGTCAATCTAATGGAACGGATGGATACCCAGAATTTACGCCTATTTTATCTCGGGAAAGTATCAATACGAAAAAATATTTATTCATTAGCTGTAGATTATATTATTGCATGTCATAACAAAAGATATTGCATTTTTGCATAATAAAAGTATTAACAGTGGCAGTAAATTCTGCTTTAGCAAACACATGGAGCGAATTTAATAGCTTGTATAGGCTACATTGGACAGCATGTAAAATGGATGAGTAAAACAATGCGCTAACATGAGGTCTTGTTAAATCTCGTTATTTTTAGGGGCTAGTCATTCCTTGCTAATATTAGCATAATGCCTGTTACTAGAACTATGATACCATGCCATAAGGGCTCCTCTGCACACAAACTTTTGTCCATGCTTACAAATCATAAATCATGACTATATTTCAATTTACATAACAACAGCAATAATGACGACCTCACAAAAGGGAATCCGCTTTCCCTCACCAAGCAGTACCTGATGGCCATGTTTTATTGCAAGCAGGAAAGCTTATGCATACACAACATATTGGAGAAAATGTTTCATGAAAGGTGGGTTTGAGCTAATTCAAAAATATTTCAAAAAGTTGACTTGGACAAAATAATTTGGTCAAATTCATGCGTCGCAGATACAAAGCCATTAGGTGAATTATTCACCTTCAATTTCTTTGGCTAGTTTCCTGTTGGTTTTATTTTTTTCATCCAATCTCCCCGATAACCATGTGCAAAAAGTGGACAACAATTTACATGTTTTTTTTCTACATTCATTGCATTCTACCTTTCTCTGCCGTTATCCACCTCCTTTATCTTTTCACTCGCCCGAACACTTAACCTCCTACCTTGACTACTCCGCTAGTGTTACTGTAGGGATCTAAAGTTTTGCCATTTATTTACCCCATCATCATCATCTTTACCGCAGTCAGCGGACGAGCAATAATACATTTTGTTTATTAGAAACACGGATGGGCGGAAGGAACATTTATTTTTATGCTCTGGAACAGAATGTACACACACACCTTTCTCTTTTTAACTAGGACACTCGCTTGGCATGAGTTGCCTTGGCTTCCTATTCTAGAGAATACGTGCGCTTTCTCTTCTAACAAAATGTAAACACAACGGACATGCCCAAGTGACCAGTCAAACAAAAGCTAAATCCAACACAAACACTTCTTTGCGGTCCGCAATCAAGCAAGATTCATGCGGCATATTTGCACATGGCTTTTATCTATGGTAAAACAGGAAAATCTGTAGGTGGTATGGTGAGTCCCCCAAAAATATTATTATTTCTTTTTTCCATTTCACCGCAATTATTATTCTCCGTATTATCATGCCTTCATTGTGATAATGCAAAGTTGTTCTGAAGCTTGTGGTTTTTTTCAAGGTAACTTTCTCCAGCTGGTTGATAAAAAATCAATGCAACAAAACAAAATGCAGCCTCTCACTTTCATTCCTTTTTTCATTTTCTTCATTCTCCCCCACCGAAATAGAGGAGAGCGACTGCTGGGAAATATCAGTATGAATCAGAATGAGTAGTGGTTAGGTATACAGAAACAAGTAGAAATGTTCTATATGAATCATGATGATTTTATTCAGGTGAGATCCAATGAAAACGCTCTTTGAAAAAATGTACCAATAGTTTTTGCGATGGGAAACCCATATGAAAAAATATACCTGTCTACCTCAACATAATATATATGCTCGCATATTTTTTGCAACCTTTCTTTTCTTCGCAATTTCTTCTTTTCAAATAAAAAGGAACACGGACACTGATGTGCATGTTTTTCCCCTACTCTTTTGTGGGAAAAGTTGTGGGAGAACAGAGAGAGAAAGAGAAGCAGTATATTATTCTCTCCCGGGATGATTGTCCCTGGCATGTGAGTACTGCAGGAGAATCATGATCACTGCAAGTGATCAATTTTTGAAAGTAGTTGTAAGTAATGCTCGTATTTCATTCAGACTACATGATTACCATTTTCTCCTACAACTTGCCATCCCATTACCACCACGGTTTACCACAGTGCCGTTTGATGGAACAGTTCGGAGCAGCTTTTTCTCCTCTTTATTCCACTGGGAAGATGTGTAAACGATAATTTAATGGAATTCAGGCCGCGTATAGAAGTGTGGCGAAAAAAAGTGCAAAAAGAAGGTATTTTTAAAAACTCTTCTATCATGTAATAACTCCATACATCTCCATCCCACACCTGCTAAAGCCACTTGACTCTAGAGCCCTATCCGTATCTTCTTGTTCGTCTTCTTCAATAGAAAACCGAATATTAAGCAATCAAATGGCAAAGAAAAGGAGCACTTTTTTCTACTTCTTCTTGTCTAATGGAAACTTGAAAAGAATCAACCACAATAAAAATTCTTGAATAAAAAAAAGAAGGATGAGTGTAGTCGCACCTGAATTTCCCTTCTTTTCTACAAGTTTGCATTCATCGTTTTCTTCCCTCAAATTGTAAGGATACATATCACTCACAATTGTGCATGCTCTCTCTTTCTAATCTCAGATTGAAGAAAATGATGGTTGTAAAAATCGGATGGAAGGCTTGAGAAAAAATCCACTCAAGATGGAATATAGATGCTATCTTTTCTCTTCTTCTAAAAAAGAGAAAGTTCAGTTTCCTCTTTCTTTTTATTATTCTCATTCCAAATAGTCTATTTATCTATTGGAATTTTTTTCTCCTTCCTTTCTTCAATTTTCCAAACTACTGGATTTAAATCTTTGTTTCATATGAAATTGCCGTGTACACACACTCTCTCTCCACTTTATACTACTTGTTGTAAAAACTTGTTCAGATGAGAAGTTACTCTAGCATGAGTGGCTTGGTTTTACCATGGCTTGGCTGACTAACCGACTTGCACAATGCTGCTCCCATCTATTCACTTTTTTATCTCTCTTCCTCCTCGTCTTTTTTCTTCTTCTCACCATGTTGTACTTTTGTTGTATGAATAAATTTAGTGGATGCATATGTATGAGGGGAGAAAAGAAGAGAGAAAAAAATAGGATTTTTTATTTAAGACAGAGGATAAAGTGCCTTTTGAAGAAAGCTAAATCCTAGCTCAGGGACACTCTTTGCGGAATCCCTAGACAGAATGGGTGAATCATGATGATCATGATGAATATGTACACATAGTGAAGAAAAAGGAGAAAGCAACTACATACGTAGCCGAGTATATAGCTCGCTGCATAACACCTAATAAGTCTTCTGAGCATTACACTTTCAATAACAATGCATTCTGTTTACGATCCTGCTATTGTGGCGGTATCCTATTTTGTTGCCTTTTATTTCCACCATAAAAAGCAAATTTTCCTTTTCTTGTATTCACTGTCACGATTATTATTAACGTACACATTCGTGTGGCCAGACAGAAGAGAAGCACATGAAACAAGACAAGTCGCTTTCCTACTTTTCCCCCCAAATAGACCATTTCTTGATAAAAATGGGATAAAAGTGAAATAATATGCAGTTTTTTTTGCATGGCAACCCACTCGCTTTGGTATAGGATCAACAAGGTAAGTTAACCCATGGGAAAATGTTATTAGCTCGATTATTAGTTATGAAAGGGAGTATTATTGAAAAAGGAAAATGATGTAGTGTAATAATCGTAAAAAATGGAACATAATACACGCCTCCTCAAAGTGACACACTCCATTCGACCATATCCAGAGACTTTCTCTTTCTCTCTGTCTCTTTTTTACGATCTTCCCTGACTTTACTTGCCTGGAGTGGGGCTTCACTCAATAAAGAGCAGGTATGAATTACAAAAGAGTTGAGTTTCAAAAAAGGCCTATACCTTTATTCTACTCAAAAGAGAAGATTCTTTTGAAAATGCCAAAGGCATCTATGCAAAACTAGTTGGTATACCGACTCCGTGAAACAAATCTACTTTGGAGAGAAAAAGAGAGCTGAGCATTTTATGGCATTATTGCGAGTGTGATGGCGGTTGTAAAACCCGTTATCTCATTATTTAGAGGATGCACACATGTCTAAAGTGTGACGTGTTTTGTGTGTGCACCAAAAGAAAGTGTGGAAAATATATAGAGAGGAGAAAAATTTACTCTGATATCTTTGGAATGAGAAATGTATGTAGAAAGTACACACGTGTTTGTTGTGTCATGCAACTCCACTCAGTCAAACACACTGATCCAAGTCATGTTCTCTGTTCCCACAAGGTGTACAAGAGAACGGGCTCAATAAAAAAAGTTGAGGTAAGAAATGCGACAATGATCGATGGAGGTAATAGGTGGATATATGGAATGCTTTTTTGTAACAGGAGGACCAAAGGAGAGACAGAGAAGACGATAAAGGGAAAATGATGTATATTTTGGGGCAAGTAATAGCAGTGGTGGGAATAGAAAGTGGAATGTGCCTTTCACATCATACCAGTTCAAATAAAACATTACAAGCGAATGGAATGGAATTTTTCTCAAGTTAAAACTGTTATGCAAAAGTATAGCTGGTTGAACTCGAAAACGTCGCAATCCTTAACGATGCTCCGTATTAAATGCAATTTTCCCCAATAATTTATTCTCCTTTTCTTGTTGCGGCCCAAAAAAATTCGTTGGCGGTAGTCACCATCGCCACAACAAGTAAACTAAGCTAATAAAAAAGTTGTATCTTGTTCTCGCATTCTTTATCCGTTTGCTTCGCTCTTCGTGTGTTGTATTGATCGCAAAATTAATTAGCCTTATTTCAAGATCTCCTCCAGATACTCCACGTTTTCTACTTGAGGTTCTCCTCTTATTCAGGTTTACTTTGCCACCTCTCTAGCTTGTATGCAGAGATGGGAGAGAGAGAAGAGATGACCTTGTTTGGATTCTCTCTGGATAAGCAAGAAAAATAGGAAATGCCTACATCAAACATTTATAACTATTGCACAGTTGGAAGGGCTTTCTGTCTGTGTGTGTGCATATACTTTTAAGTATACACGGATATCCTGCACCTTTTTTCGTCGAGGCAGAGAATAAAAAACACTATCTCTCTTTTTTCCTGATGGGTTGCGGAGGAGGAAGTGAAGAAGATAGAAACATATGCTTTCACGATTACAAAGTTGGCAAAAGGTGTGATAAATTGCGGACTACGTGTACTAGTGGTATTTGATGAGTCTGAAAAAGCACTCTTATTCAGCGTCACCCATTCACCGTCATCACCACCATCACCGCCAAAAAATACGCCACCATCTCACACTTTCATCGCATTTCTGCCCTCCCAATAGAGAAAAAGTGGGAGCAGTGCTGGGACTGCTAGCTTTACTCTTTTTTTCTCCCATTTAAACAAGTGCATTCATGTTTACTGTAGTAGGTAGTTGTCCTGTGAAGAAGAATGAGACTATGGACAGGAAACCCTTTCTTCTTTGCCAATCCTGGAAAATGCCAACAGCCAATGAAGCATTGTAAAAAAAATAAAGGTTTTTTCACATCTCGTCTCCATGTTCTTGCTACCCAAACAAAAAAACCAAAAAAATGGGAACTCTTTCCATCCAACAGAAAAAAAAGTTTGACTATTGCCTTGCAAGAACAACAAATGTCATTAATAATCGTAACGGTAATGATACACCATTTTCTCTCTTTGCATTCACCTTTCTCCATGTGATTGTTATGCTTGGTTGTTATGACATTGCTTCTCATGCTTCAATGCCTTCATCATCGAGACCGCACACACAATATTACTCACTTTCTCCTGTTGTTTTGTGGATAACGGCGTAATACCATTTAGCACTCGAGTGCCCCGATAATTGTAACAGTTTCTTTTAATGACTGTTGGAGGGGCAAACTAACAGCTGAAAATAGTACTTCTATTGTATTACCAATATCGCTTTCTTCTACAGTTTAACGAGATTACGTAAATGTTAAATGTCCGTATAACCGGTTCATTGTAACTGCATTATACCTGCCTATACACTTGTATAAAAAACTGTTTTGAAACCTGTTTCCAGTCACTGAGTACAAGTAAGAGCTTTGAGTGTGTCTGTGTTGCAATTTTTCACTACTTGTTCAAAATAAAGTGGTAATACATTACCCAACTTTTTCTGGTTCTTTGGAAGATTAAAGATAAATATGTTTTATATTGGTAGATATTGCAACTGTACGAGTCGTTCCGTGACAAGTGTAATGCTGAAAGACAGAAACAGTGTAAAAACATCCGGTTTCTCTCTCTTCGTCCTTCTGTCTTCTAACGAAATGTTTAATTCCCAAAAGAAATCGTGAGGATTGGCTTGCACACTTTTTTTCCTCTTGCCCTGTCATTTACCATCGTTAACGAAAAATAATACATCGTTTTTACTCCCTCGGGCACACACTTTATTGCGCGTGTAGACTAAACTTTTGACCAGAAAACAAAAAAGCGGGGTAACACTTTCGATAAATTTATTTTCGCAGAAATCCAACTGAAAACAAAATACTTCAAGTGCATTGGCTCATGAAAATTGCAAAATATTAGTTTGCGTGCAAGTCTCCACTCGTTTTCCAACTGCAAATGATATGCTACTTGAAACAGGAAACCCTAAATACATAACGGTTACGACAACACAAGCGCATTCAATTCCGAGTTTAATTTCTTTCCGTTTGAAAAGCTAAATTAGAAAATTGGCTCATGTATTTTAATCAATTCTCTCGCATAACTAATTTGCTAGTTATGAAAAGCGCCTGAACACACCTTTAATTTGGTTTAAAGTTTTAGCCAGAATTTTCTCCTTTTCTAAACTTCAGCATTCTCCCAGTTGTGCGCATCTCCCGAGAGATGAGAAATGATGTAGATAATTAGTGCTCTAGTAGTAACATTCACACACACACACACACACACACTCTCTCTCTCTCTCTAGGATGAGCAGAGAATTATGAGAAAATTGTATTTCTAAGCTTGATTCCTCTACAGCAACCAGGAGCAATACCACCAGCTCTAATTAGCGTTCTCAAAGTACCCAATAATCATATTCCCACTTGCCTCCACGGAAACTATAGTCTAGCCTTGGAAAAGAGCACTTGTTTCACTCACAAGACTCCCTATCAAATCCTTATTTATTTCCTATTTATTCCAGAATAAACAGGAAAAAAGTGTATGTATGTGCAGTGTAAACAATCCTACTATTCCCCCTCATATCTTTTTGCATGATGTTGTTTCCTACTAATAAGATTAAATCACGTAGTTAGCAAGGCGCAAACACGAAAATCGTACTGGGCTCCGTTTTAAATCAAACGATCGCTTATTTCGGATTACAAGACAATCTATAAACTTTCCCAGCCAAAAATACATTCATATAGCGATGGGAGGGCATCATCTGTACAAATCGTATCAACATAACAACGTGATCGACAGACATGAGAGAGGATTTGGAAAATGCATGTTTTCTATAAAAAAAAATCTATAGCATGTCGGATCCATAAAAACATGTACTCAAACCTTCGCCTTTTATCTTTCTCTCTTTCTTTAAAAAAGAGCATTGCGCAAAAAAGTATAGTTTTTTTGCAGCACAAGTAGTGAATAACCTTTTAACGGATCATCTTTTTTTCCTGCATTCATCATCATTATCATGGGGCGAACAAGCCTCGTAATCATAGAGATCGTTGAAGCGAACAAAAACGTCCTTTGTCTTTTTTTTCAAATATTCTCCCCACGTTGTTTTCATTATTCCTCTGACAATTCAGGTCACTCCTCTGCTCATCATCATTTTCTCTAGTAAGCAGGATTATGGAAGAGTAACCCGTTATGTTAAAATTTAAAAAAAAAATCATTTAAACCGGAGAAATAAATAGGAGCAAGGAATGAGTAGTGGAGAAAGCATGATTGTGGGTTAAACTTTCCTTAGTTTTAATTTTCCAGGCTGATAAATGATCAGCATTTATTCTCTCAAGTGTACATACTTTTTTTTTATTTACAAGGTAAGATGAGGAATGGTATGATATGAAGAATAACATATTCTTTTGTGTCAGGTACATGAACAAACACAAAAAAACATCATCATCAAAACTAGAGGAGAATAAGAGGAAATACTTTTTCCAGATATTGTAGGATTGGTTGATTCATTTGAAACCTTCTGGGAATATTAGGTTTCTCATATCACCCAAATAATGCAGCCAAATTCCCAGTGGGATGCACTTTCTCTGCTTTCCCTTTTTTCATCATCAGCATCCCAATGATGGTCATGCTCTCGCACACAGCTTTATGATTACCCACAAAAGTATACATAGTAGCAGAGTTTTGATGTAAGCAAGCGAAATGAAACTGGCGGAGAGAAAATGGGCGAACAGTTGGGGAGCTGGAAATTATAAAGGAGTGAGGTAGATACATCTTCAGAATGAAGGATGATGCAGCTCTTTCCTTTGTCCATATCTAAACATTATGTAGGTCCAAAAATTCCCACAAAATATATAATATGTACTCAGGTTTATTATGAAAATACGAGAAAAAAGGAGGAAAATAAGCAGGGAGCGTACCTAGATTTCCATTACTACTTTTCATATTTGCTTTCACTCTTCCTTTCACTTTTATCCTCCCTTTCTTTCGATGAAATCTACTTCCACCTTATCCCACAGATGAATCTTCAATGTGAGCATGTACATCCTCAAAGAAGAAAGGGGAAAAAGAGCAAAAATGGCCAAGTGGATTGAGCCAACCATCCATCCATATGATACATATAGGTATACATAAATACATATAATATGTTAGTGGCCTGGCATGATATTTGCCAAAGTATCTGCTCATCTCCTCTTCCTTTTCTCACACAGACAATGAAAATGTGGTGGCATGGCTTGGTATGATGTGGGGCTACCGCAATTTCTATTTACTTGTATAGCAGAAGCAACAACAACAGAAAAAGTGGCAGGTCCTCTCCGCATCCAACAGTCGTATTTGCTGGTGGAGAACGACGCTCTTCTCATGATGATGCTCCTTTTTTCCGGCACAAGAGTACTTTCCTCTTTAGTTTGGTTCATTGTGGAAGATAATACGATGTATTACATTACTTGCATGCACATCAAAGTCTTGTATGTACATTTATATTGTGTGAAGGCTCTGTATATGCCAATAGGCTAATCCTCTGAAAAAAGAAGGACACAAAGTATGGAAAAGAAGAAGAATTGATGGGAAGCGTAGCGGAATAAAACAAAGAGAAAATCCGTTCATGTAGGAAGAAGAGGTTTTCTCCGAAAAAAGTAGATCTACAAAAGATAAACATGATTTGTATTTGTATTGTGTGGAAGAGTAAATATGATCAAAAATGAAGCTTGGAAGATGGAAAAACGTGAGTATGAGAATTTCGAGGGAAAAAGAGTGAAGAAATGGGAAAATGGGATGCCTATATTTTGCCACCACACGTTTTACACATTAAAGGTACTGCGGACAAGAGTTTTTTCCTCCAAACAAAACAGCGCATTTCCTTATTTTCAAGTGGAAAAAGTAAACAGAGAAAAAAATACAACTTGAGGGTTTTTTAAGCTTACTTCCGCTTCCATACCATTTTATTCACGTTTTCGTTACGTGTCTGTCTGTCTCCGGTGTTGGTTTTATTTGAGGAGTATTTAAAATGCTTATGCTACTCTCTCTATTCATGTTGCAAGCTGCCATAAAATTGCAGCATATTTCAATCTCGAGAAACGTTAAAAAAAGTTTCGCATTTTTTTTGCAAGCTAAAGTGTATGGAATGCAATTGGCAAGTTTCGTATAAGCTTTAAGACTTGGATCTCCTTAAATTTCCCTTGAAAGCAATCAACGAATTTAATGATTACTTCATTTAGCTCGTATGTTAAAAACTTTCTCTATGTTTATTGTTTTATTTTTCATTTCGTTACGTAATGCATTTTTTTAATCTATTGTTTTGTCGGCATATTCAATAATCTATTTTTTTCCTGTGTACCTTTATCTCTACAAATCTATCAAAAAAAACATTATTACAGTTTGTACTTAATACCAGTGCATTATTCTTCTTGCACTAATACCAGCTACCGGCATTTTTACTAATGCCAATCTCTCTTCATCTCTTGCCAGCTTACTCTTGGAAGAATGGGGGCGACTAGGACAGATAATTTTTTATAAGAAATTCTCGAGAAACCAATTGGAATTTTCCTCTTCTCCTGGTTTGCCTCAAGGATGAGTGAATTTAAGAGAGAGAAGAAGCCCAGACCAACGAAAGGAGAGAGAGTTTGAAGAGTTTAGTGGAAATACCTCTACCTTTTTTTCTTCTCTACATTGCGCAATATGCACACACACATATAAATACGTACTATTTTATTCTCTATCAACTTTTGCTTCCATATTTACCCACTGAAACCTTCCAGTCTTCCTACCTGTTGGAGAGATGCACTCCCACGGTGTACACAAAATGCCAAAAGATTTGTGAAGGGTCGATCAAACCGAACGAGATATGATTTCTAATATTGTTAATAGTTTTGAAGGCTAAGTTCCTTGATACTAAATGTTTTCGGTCTTCCTACGTGAAGAAATGAAACCATATTCTTACCACACTTTCTTTTTTAATTTCTTACCTTTCGGTAATTACCTTATAGTGAGTAGGAGATTAATTGAAAGTGAAATAAATGAGGAAAACTGATAAACGTATGTGAGACGTAACTTACAAATGAGTAACGAACGAAATAGATTGTAGGTTTCAACAGAAATTAACATGTCGTAATTAAACCCAACAACCATAAGTATGACAATTTTTTTCAGTGTCGCTAGAGGGAGTTGTACTTACAATTAGTGCAATATTAAAAATCTGATGACATTTTACCCACGACTCGGGAGGCTAAAAATTAATAGGCCTCGTTCTTAAGGCCCGTGGAACAAACAAGTATACAATAAGTTTCAACAAAACAGCGCATCACAGACGGATGGACAGACAGACATTTCTCCACTCATTTTAGAAAGTAGTATGGATTCTGGTACTTAATCTTAGAACGTACATTAATCTTCTTTTACATTCAATCAAAATGATGGTGAGATTGTTGTGAAGGATGTTTGATTGCCACAGTTTTCTATTGAATTGTTAAATTAGTTCTGCTTCGGAACCCAACTTTTTGTGTCCTTTATCCCAGGAATCCCACGTCTTCCCACAAAAACCAATCCATGCTTGCTTTTCTTTATGCGCTTTGCAAGTAGACAGAAGCTGGAATATAATGAGGTTTTCTAAATCTTGTGCTACCTTCTTTTTTGATATTTTGTGACTATTCTAAAAACTTATTATAAATAATAACAATAATGAATATTACATGTCACACACACGACGGAATACAATTTAATTTACTTGAGACCCGTGCAACCTTGAGAAACTATGGTTCAATTTGTCTCCATATTCCTCGAAAGTTCATATGACAGAAATCACGTTCGCCCTCCCATTTTTTCAAATCATTTGCAATGCAATGCACACGAGATTACATGCTTCAGCATATTCCCCAGATATCTAATACATAGGACAAGCTCATAAATATTCAATCATCATGTCAAATTGGGCGATGGGATTTCTAGTTTTCTTGCAGCCGTGGAAAATTCAGAGTGGAAGAAATGTGACGCGCGAAAATAATAATGAGGAAGAGAAAGATGTATATCTTATATGGGGAAAGTTGATATGAAAATGTTGAACAGGCAAGATTTCATAAAATGTGATGGATTTTGAAGTTGATGATGATGAGTTCCTCCTTCTCATTTAACCAAACAAATAGTATATGGATTTATATGCGGTTTTTGATGTGATGCAAGAAATGATAATGCGGAGGAAGACTTTTGGAGTGTTGGAGGAGCTATGAGGATGATGAGGAGGAAGACGCGCCATTCTTTCGAGATGATGATGAACCAGATAATGCCTCTGAATGTAATGAATAATATGATTCGACACGAATAATCTTCCATTCCTTTTTCCACTTTGGTGAGTCGAGATGGATTTAATATTGTATCATCACGTATGAAGTATTCGAGTTGTGCTTCATGCTTCACATCACTTTCTTTTCCCTGCTCCTTTCTCATCACCAGTCTCGCTGTGTATGTGAGAGTTGGTGAAAGTGTAACAGTGTGTCTTTCTCTCTCACGCGCACTACTCTCATTTTATTATTTTTCTCAAGTCCCCATAAAAAACGGTCCCTTGTCCCGAGACACACATTCGCAAAAAACCATTAGATAGATGCTACAACGTATTAGAGAGCCTGTCTTGTCTTGTGAGAACACAACAAGGAAGTCGAAATGTCCTGAAATGGCTGGAATTTAGATTATCAGGAAAGATGGGAGAAGGAGAGAGAAAAAGGACGAAAAATGATGTGATAAGCCAAGCCACAAATCTCTAGTAGAGAGAATAACACGAGATACATAGAAATTGTATGATAATATCTGACACAGAATTGTTACTGCATTGTCAGCTATATGGGAAATTCTACACTCAAAAATATTTTTTTGATATAAAAGCTTTCCCAGTCATTTTCTCGAGATAGCCTCCAGGCAAGAAAACAGAGAGGCCGTGAAAGGCAAGTTTTTGCTGATAAATATAAATGTATTTCGGGTAATGGGATGAGAGAACAAGTTTTTTTAGATGCTTTCTATCCACTTTATCAAAAACTATTTAGAAACTTATATCCGAGCTGTTATTGTTCTCCTTTTTTATTGCTTCTCCTAATGTTTTTGTGGGAAAAGGAAGTATTCACTAAATTGGGAAAATTTTTGGCAACTATCGTAGACAACAACACTCCAAGTCAATTTCGCTTCTAACCTTGACTAACAATACATGTATCAAGAAGTGGGGATAAATTGCTATCGTTTTTCCCATGCCTCAAAACACATAAGACATTGAAGGCCATTAATTCTTGAACAATCTTTTCAAACAAGTTGGTTTGCTAATTAGGATTTTCCATCATAAAGAAACGCCCACACTCGCGATACCACCAAAATCAGTCTTTATTTCAAATTTTAAAAATGCTCCTGGCATCATATGACACATAAGATACTAAATTAAAGGGCTTAGTAATTAGCAGGATATTTAATGAACAGCCTGTAGCAATCAGAGGCGATGTTTTGCATATAAATCGGAAAAGAAGATGAGTTTTACATCTTGCGCATTAAATGATGATGATGACGACACCCGTTTCCCTCAATCACTCAACCTGATTCAATTCTGGAGGAAAAGTGAAAGTCTTCTCTAGCTCGTCACATGAAAGGTAATGACCGTCTACTATTAGAGGCGGTTCCAATGTCACTCAAGAAAACAAGATAGTGAGAATATGGCAGTAAAAAAGCACTTGAAACTATCTACTTTCACAACAGAACACCAAACTTCAGTTTTTGCATTGCAGGAATCATGCTACATTAGCCTAGTCTCTTCCGCTTTCCTGACATTGACAACAGGCAGGCAACTGTGAAGGAAAAAAAGATGGAAACCTGTTCCACCTTTTCTTCTTGCCTTATATATTTTTATGTTTCCTTTTCCTCCGTCAAGCGTCGTCTTCAAAGTGGAGGGAGAAATCGGTGTGAAAAAAAATACTGGTGAAAATTTAGTCGCCATGTAGGCGGGTAAAATAGCACACGCTGTCATGTTCACATCATTCAAATCCCATTATTTTTTATCGCTACACAGGTGTATGTAAAATAGGAGAACATGAGAGCAAAAGAAAAGGTGACAGTGTGAAATGAGGAGAGAAAATTGATATCATAGCAAAAATGCGTTTTTTTCTCTCTCGTAAAAATACTTTTGGAAAATAAAAAGGGTATGATACCTGTCTATTGTTCATGCTTGATATTTAAATCTCTGGAATATTCTCATGAAGGAAATAAGAAGCGTAGTTTGGTTGCATAAAAAAGATAGGCAGTCAAACAGATTGATGGGTACAATTCAATCGATCAGAGAACAGCTATTGAGTTACTCCACCTTATCGATAAAAAATGATGACGAAAATGATAATTCTGACGTGCCGTTCTATTTTATCTGCTTTTAATCAAATCGAATGGCAAATGACAAGTTGATGATGCAGAAAAATGACGTCAGGAGTGTTTGACAATTTTATTTATAGAATTCTACTTGAGCAGATCAAAAACATGAAATGTAAATGCCTGGTTAATATTTTTTTACCAAACTTGGCAATTTTTTGTCCGAAAACCTTGTCACTATCGAAGAAGCAACAAGCGGGGAAAATAAGCTTAGGAATACACGCAATACAAAAAATTAACTAATTTTCCTTTTCTTGTTGCTCGTTTTGTCGAACAAAAAGGGAAGTAAAGGGACAAGCTATTTCCTCCATATTTTATCGTTCTCCTCCAATTTTACTTTACAGATTTTCCAGACTGCAGTGATTTTCTGAGAGCAAAAACAAAACTCACGAATCTTAGTTTTTAAAGCATAATTTCAGTTGTATAACCGGTGATTTAACAGTGCCAAGAAAAATATAAGCTGGGAAAGAGGCTTCTAGACTTTTATCAAAATTATCTGATGAATTGTCTAGCTCTCCTGTAATAACCACTATGTATGCATATCTTTTTTCTCTGCTTTCCCCAAAAAATAGACATGTTCAGATACGAGAGCTATATGAATTATAAATATCTGTTGTTGTGTGTATTCCATTCTTTCCTTATGGCTCCTTTCTTTACGCTTCGTTTCCCTTTCTCCATTCAACCTTCTATCTTTATTACTCTTGAATACATGCATAGAGAGAAAAAAGAGGGGAAAATGGGCACAACGAATTTTGCACATCTTTCCAAATGCATTAGAGTGACGAAAAGGGAAGCTAAAGATGTACATGATGTTATAGAGAGAGTCATAGGCATTGGCACAACAAATGCACAGCTACACAAGCCATACAAGCCAAGCCACCAAGTGATTGCACCCATCCTGCTTAATCCTTCATCTTCTCAATCCAATTTCTCTCTGGAAAGCTGAAAAACACAGAGTTTTTCTGTTCTTATCAGCTCCTCGACATGGATAGATTGGTATTTATTGGTATTATTGGAACACACACCATGGGAGAAAACTAGCAGCTACCACTAAAACTGAAACCAAAGGCTTTACACTGTTTTCACACTCTCACTCATTCAATCTTGTTGTTCCTCTCAGAGAAGGAGAAAGAAGAGACTGGGAAACGAGTAGAAACACGGAAATTGGTAGAGAAAAAAGAGAAAGGTACTGTTCATTGATTTGACCCTTGAGAATTAGGTTTCGGAGAATTGAGGCGTTCAATAAATATTCAAATTTTTACCATACACTCGTATATTTCTCTATTTTTTCTTATAATCAGCAACAAACATCATGTTCAAAAGTCCAATGAATGTTTTTTTTTCGCAATTCTTGCTTCTGAAGAGTCATTTCCTGTTTGCACACTTTTACCATATTGCTTATATTTTTTACAAGTGCCTTGAACCCAGAATTTGTACCTTTCACCATGATTCTTGGAAATTCACAGCTAGACGACCAGTTGTCATCTCCTTAATTACATTTTTTAATATAAAAAGTAGAAAGCACGCTTCTTTAGAAGGAGGGAAGAATCTCAGGAAAACAAATCGCTCTCAATAGACAGCGAAAGAATGCTCCTCCACAGCAGTACGAAAACTTTCATATCGAACAATAGCCGACTATGGAGGGAAACGGTGAGTATATAATGAGGGAGATGAGAGGATGACAAAAATATTGTGATGATTTGTTTCTACCTATACGCAAGAGCAGCATCCAAACTTCAAACAGAAAAAAGTACTTGTGGCACAGCCACTTGAACATCCTTCTTCTTCCTTACATCCTTCCTCTTCTTCACTCTAAATACTCACCAATTTAATTATGATGAGCGCAGTAGCCCTAGTTATTATTACTATAGTACAACCGTAAATTCGCAAATACACGATGGGGTTTGCCACGCTTTAGTTCGTAGAATCTGCGATAAGACAAGTGATTTAGGGAAATTATCTTTTTGCAAATTTACAGTATTTCAACTTTTTTTCACAACCTCGCCATCGCCATGCTTATGACCATGAAAGGAAAATAGAAATGATGAAAACTTTCACTCTAGAACACTGCTTCCGTTTTTTCGTCCCCTCCACTACTGCAAAACCCATCCGAGTTTCTCCATCGTTGGGTTGGAAATTGTCATGAGATTTTGACAAAAGAGGAGAAAATGTGAGTTTTAAATAGGAGCAAACACCAAAGATACAGCTTCTATTTACCGAGGAGAGAAGGGGAGCGTCGAGAGAGAATGAAATGGGAAAACATCATTTCGTCTATCTATCCATCCTACTTCCTAAATTTTCACTCTAGCGCTGATGCAAAATAATAATAATAATAATAATAATGTAACTAAAACGCGCAATTTGATAATACGGCTCGTCGTCGTTGTCGTCGTCATCATCTCATGGTAAACGTAAAAAGCGTATTAGTCTATACTAAAAATGCACGCAGGAGCGAAAAAAGATGATATTATCTCAGAAAACTGGAAACATAATGCTTGCGTGTCACTGCTTTTTTCCTCTTGTTTAGCAATAGGACATAAGTAGTATTTTTTTCAAGATGAAATATTTAATAATAAGCGTGTGTGTGTGTTGAAGTAGAGAAAGTGGAGAAAGTGTCCATGAGAAAGAGTTTATAGAGAGAAAGTGGATATATTATGAGAAAGCACACACATACCTTCTTCATCATCCTTAATGTGATGTTTTCTTTTGGCTGACTGGTTAACCCCCATGGCAGCAGCGAGCAGTGATGTGTACAGCGAAAACGGTAATCTTGAAGTCTCAGCAGGTTTTCAATTTAAAAACGTAATCTCGTCTCCTTATTTTCCGCCTTTTCTCTTTTCTCGTAGTATAGAGGAGACCAAGATGTTGTGTTGTCTTCCACAAATCTGAACACTGTAATTGCAGAGAAAGATACACAGTTATATTTATAGTTTTTTTCCCCTTGAGATGATGACGATGGTGGCATTATATAATCATTGGTTTCACAAGGAAATCGATGTAATCGAGCAGAAAAAAAATTACGAGGACTAACAACAACATCAACAACAGCAGGGTTTCTCATCAAGCTTTTCTCTACACTCATTCCGTTACATTAAATGTGTGATTTTCGAGGGATTTACAGCCACAAATGGTACTACAAATGTTTCAGAAGATTTTTTTATCTTCCTACTTATTCCGATGCAAAATGTATGAATAACCTTTAACTTAAGTAGGAAAGGTCAAAGATGTAAGCGTGGAACTATAATCAATTGCTAAACATTTAATAATTCAAGTGGGTCAGATGAAAATAAATTGAAAATTTAAGAGTGAAATTTTTGAAAAAGAGAAAAACAAAGGACTATTGTGTTTAAGGCATACTGCTCGGAGCAAGGAAACATTATTTTTTATTCAATCTAGGTCAAATTGTAAGCCATATGACATTTCACCAAACCAGAGCAAGTTGACTCTGATGACTTGTTCAATTAAGGTGACTCGTGCGACGTCAGAAAGTGAAGCGGTCGAACTCCGTCAGACATTCATTATCAATTGACAAGGGAGTCAACATTACATGGACATTGCATTACAGAAAGAGCGAGAAAAAAATAGAAATGGATGAAGTGCCCTTTTCTGCCCTCCTTTTGTTTCGCCTCTAACTTCTATTTATTTTATTTTTTTCCTCCTGTTTGTATCACGTTCCTTTGTTCCGCTTTTCCTCCATTCTTATGGGTTCCACTTCTCAAGAGAGAAAGTGAGTGAGAGAAAGTAATAGAAATTATGTTGTAATTGCTGCTATGTTGATGCTCACGATGAGGAAAACGTCAGAGATCTCTCTCCCAATCTCAATCTTTTTCCCCCACATCTTCTCATCCCAACTATATGGATGGCTATTAGACCTACAGTAAATCAGCGTCTTTTATATGTGCTCCATTATTTCCTCGGTCTATCTAAATAACTACCAACATTGCATTTTATTAGAGATACAAAGAACTGGGTATTAGTGTCCTCGAGAAAAAAAATAGTCAAGTACTTTTGTCCTTCCAAACTTGCAGAAAATGTATATGGCGAAAATATTTCTACCACCAAAGTGCAAATAAGCTGAATTGTACGTGTACCTACATATTTTGAAGGAGAATAAAAAGGAATCGAAAAAAGACTGTTGGAGCTAGAGTAGGACAAGATTTTGGTATTTTCCATCTGAAAAATAAAGAGTAATTGTATCCAGTCCGGTGAATCTGTATTTTTCTCTGGTGCTTCTCTCCTCCTACTCGATATACATTTTTCTCTCAGTAAACTCGTTTTTGTTGAGCTTTTTTGCCTCGCTGATCAGATCAAAGAGTCTTTCAGAGAGTTTTTTTTCTTCTCGTTTTTTAGTGAAGAGCAACAGTACTTGTTGTTCCGTATGTAGACACATAATAATAAGCATGAGGAGATATATTCATATGGAGAGAAACTAGTAATAATAATACTGTTGCTTTCTCCTCTCGGATTGAGGAGAAAGCTAGGTCTTGACCTCCACTCTACTTTCAATTTTTCAATGACAACAGGATACATGTAGCTTCTTCTCCTTTTGAACGAGAAAATAAGATTCAAGTTATAAAAATGGTGAGAGATGGAGCAGATTTCACATCCTTTTTTGTACCTGGGATGATGTAGCTCAGAAAGATTGTAAGGAACTTATGGATTATATTTTATATAAAGCATTGGATTGAATCTGCATTCATTTAAAATAGACTACATAGTGTTCCTTGTGTAATAATACGAAATGAAAGGGGATAGGTAGGTAGTATGGATTTTGCTAGCAAATGGAGTGAATGCGCCTGACTTTCAGACACCACCAGAATGAAAGGAAATGATAGGGAAAAACAGTAAACATGAGAGATGCAGGCTCTTGTGTGTGGTCCTCTCAAATTTGAAGTGAAATTGTGGCCTTCCTGTTCCCCTCTTTCCTTCCTTTCCTTCTCACTTTCCCTTTTCAATTGTTGGCCAGTTTTTCGAGGTTTTTTGACAAAAAAATAGAAGATAAGAGCGCTAGTGTGAGGAGAGAAAGCTGGAGAAAAGAAAAGAGAAACTCTTACTTTCTCTCAATTCAACAGTGGCAACAACAACAACAACAGAAAATGCATTGTGCCCAACTAAAATATTGGTTGGTCTCCATGTTGGGTTAGTAGAGCTTACTTTTGCTCTATTTGCAAAACTGGACCGGAATATATTTTTAAAGTAAACAGCCAGGTTTTTATGCGTGCACACAGTAGTACAATGGATTGAGCAAACAGTCATCAAAAAGACAGACATGATGGAGAGGAAGGAGAAAAAGAGAGAAATAAAAGTATTACCATTTTCATCTCACTTTCTCTCCACTTTCTCTCCTTTCCCCGGGAATGAACACGATATGTAAATGGTGTGATGTAGAAATTGGAATAGAAGAAGGGAAACTCCTTCTCCTACTCTACTTCACACTGAGAGAGAGGGAAATGACTTCACGATACATTTCTTAATAAAAAGCAGAACGAAATTATTCCGAGTAAAATGAGATATGAGGAGAAAAGCTGGTAACGCGTTATTTGTTGTATGTGGCAAAGTTGAGTTTACATTAACTCTATACACACTACACACACATCTGGGCAAAGTGTTTCCCTCATTGTAAAAACAATAATGGACGGGGAGAGAAAGGGAACGGAATGGGAGGGAAATTCGGAGTCTTGGAACAATTAAATAAGTGCAAATTCTGGGGAGGAGGAAAGAATCGCGGAGATAGAGAAGGGCAGAGTGAAAGTAGAAGAAAATGCCACTTGAATGATAAGACAGGAGAAAGCAAGATACCTACAACCAAAAGTGATAATGAATGCATAGTGGAAGATGTAAAGTATCAAGTGGAAAAATTTCAAATTTCACTTGACTTCTTGGGCAATCTGAGTCAAGAAAGATTAGTGCAACTGGAAAGTTTTCACTTGGTAGGGAAACAGGCAAGATGAAACAGTGGGACACACATTTTTGCATTTTTTATAACCAATAATTTTAAATGACAGTTTTGTTCTTGGAAAATGGGCAAAAAATGGGAAAGGCAGATGAACCAACTTGAATAAAGATAGAGATTTTGTGGCAGAGACAAAACACAATTAGTTGTCACTCTTGTCATTTCAAAAGTAATAAGAGGATAGAGTTAAAACACAGAGAGAGAGAGGGCATTTACCACTCGACTAAAAGTCCATCACCGCTACCAACACCAAATGATTCAAAACATGGGGGAAAGTAAGTGGAGAGGAGAGAGAGCGAGATGTGGAAAATAAGGAAAAGGAGGAGTGCTATGTAAATAAATAATGCAAGCTGAATACGTTACAATTTTCTCAGAACAAGCTGTCATTGTAGAAAAGAAGCTCTTAAAAAGGTACCCTTGCATGAGATATAAGAGTAAAAAGCATCACATCAAGTACAATTGCAAGTTGTTACAGCACACAGTACCCGAAAAACATGTGGAGAAAACTCATTCAAGGGAATACACAGAAGGAGATGAAGTCAAATTAAATAAAACATGTCTCGTCACAGAGTGGACACCAAAAAAATAAAGAGGAGATAGAGTCAACAATTTTCAATGGGATTTTAAAAAAGCGGTTGGCAACCTATTTAACAAGTTGTCCTGGTAATCACCATGTTCCCAGTTTTATCCGGATTAATTATGTTTGAAATATTAAAAATATTAAAAATAACTGACAACTTGTCAAAATACCAGAATGAATGGGGTTTTGTGAGATTACTAAAAAAAATTCCAATAAAATATTTTCTTGTTCTTTCAGCTAGTTTTATATTTTTCTTTATTTATTTACATACACGCAAAACAGCTGCAAAATAAATAGACAAAAATACACAAAATATTTTCTGTTGTTTGTAACGGCTGCAGTTTTGCAGAGAAAGGAAGTCTTTTCCTTGCACAAACACACACAAGTAAATATAGACATGAAAGAGAAATGTAGAAATTATTACCTTGGGCAAACGAATTTACTTTTTCCCCCTTTTTCTCGTCAAATAACCTATCCTGACGACCGTGTGTGACGTGACGATGCTGAAGCTGATGATGTTGAAGAGGCGAAAAAAGAGAGTTTTTTTGGCGGTACTTGTGCAAAGGAAAAGAGAAAAACGATAGAACTGTCTTCTCGGTAGTATTAAATAGTGAGATGAGGAAATAGCGTGGAAACTTAGAGGAGCATGTCCACAAATGTAAGTGAATGTATGTAAAAATGAAAGTATGCTTCCAAACACTCACTTTCTCTTTTTTTCTTGGAAAGAATAAACAACAACTTACTTTTTTGTTATTGATAGGAATACACAAGAGCACTAGTTTCTCTTTAGAAACCAGTTCGTTGGCTAGATGGTTTCAGTTGAAAATTTTTGTGAAGAGGAAGAAAATTCCCTCATTCTGTTTATTCTTCGTTCACTTTTTCACTTGCATTTTCACACACACAAAGTGTGTGATGGATAAAGAAAATGTGTATGTGTGTTCGTTGTCTTGTTGTCGTTGTGTTTGATTCTGAATTGGCAACTTTGTGCTGGCTTCCTCAAATATTATGGACTGCTCACGTTGATGATGTTTCCTTCTTGCCTACCTTATTCCGTCTGCCACACTTTCCTCATGAGCCATCCATCTAAACCCTGGAGCAGCTTGAGCTAGATTCTCAAACAGTTCGGTGAAATACACACAACTCTGTATTCCTGCATATCAGCTTCCTATTCCATTACAAAGAGTGGGGAATAGCTTTCTCCTTGTCTCCTTTCTCCGTTTGCTCCTGTTTATTTCTCTGCTTTTCTCAGTTGTACTCGTAGAAGCATGCAGTTTGACAGTGTGTAAGCTCCGTGTTCCTCTTGTCTAACAGGCTTATGTGTCGTATGCAGAAAATGCCGATTTTTCTTGCATGCTACGTAGCAGTGTAATAGCTAGGCAATTCCTAAAACAACAATGGCTGGAATAGATGTATAAAAATGTTAATTATGATTTATTAGCCTTGCTTTAAAATGCTCCGCTGAAGCATTTCAACTTTTTACGTTTCTTTGCGTGTCTGTCAGTCAGTCTGTCCTTCAATCATCATCCATTTTTAAAATCGTAACATGCGCTACTTTTCTACATCGCCTCCTGCAAAATATTTATTCACCAAATTTTTCTACTTATTGTAGTTATGAGTGAGCACGTAGGTGTCATTGTTATTCGCGTTGTTGATGAATCAAGAATGAAATGTTTTTTTTTTTGCGAAAACAACTGCCTACTAATATGTCATTACCATGCAGTCTTTCTGAATGTACACCATTGTCAAGAAGACGTATCATCCATCAGTTATTTTGCAGTGATTCAAAAGCTGCAAAATATTCGCACACTCTTGTTTCCATTGCCTTGGGTGCTACCGTGAATCGATTGTCTGTGGTAACATTATTACTATTACTTCTAGAACATTGCATTCGAAAAGAAACTATAGCCCATCATTGAACACTCTACTAGGCTTTGAGCATCACAACAGGAAAGGGTTGAATTAAGGTAACGGGAAGTCTATGCTGCCATAACAGTGCCATATCCTTCATGCTGCCACCACAGTGCCATATCCTTCATGCTGCCACCACAGTGCCATTTCCCTCTAT
>JAQIXX010000102.1:0-96511 GCA_034700605.1 Willowsia nigromaculata | reverse complement strand
CGTATGCGCTGGGGTATGATAGGTCGGATTTTGCAAGTGATGATGAAGACGCTGTTGAGGGTCGAGCATTATCCAGCAGGATGACAAGACACCAGACTTCCCCCAAAGTGCCTTCACCATTGGAAATGGATAACTTGGATACAGCTACTTTGGAAAAGTTCGAATGGATGGAGGCATTAGGGTGAGTGAGTGATTCAAATCCTGGTTGGATGTCAGTGATTTTCACTTTATATGTATCCATTCATGTCCCAGCTCAACTGTAATCACCAAACATTTTGGTTTAGATACCGAGCGCTATCTGAAATCTCTGGACATCCGACTGCCACCTTAAGAAAACATTTCTGGGCTAACAAGCTTAAACAACGGTCTCAACTCTATGCTGATATCGAGTACTACTTTCGAAACAGCCACAGTCAAATTCACCACGTAAACTTACGCATTAAGAGGATAATCGAGTTGAAGCGCTTTACTGAAAACAATTGCGACTACAAGGATCCAAATGTCAGATTATTGTGGCATGGAACACAAGTGGCGAACGTAGGAAGTATTTTGACCAATGGCTTTAGACTGCCCATGCGCAGTGGAATGTTTGGCAGAGGGGTGTATTTTGCAGATCGTGTCAGTAAAAGTTTTGGATATTGTGGAGTATCAGGAGGACGAGGGGCAACAGGAGTGCTTTTTCTTTGTGCGGTTAATCTCGGGAGAATGCATCAATCAACTGGCGGAATGGGAGGTATCGCTGCCCCTCCACATGGATATGACAGTGTGATGGGTTGTGGAACCAATGTTCCAGATCCGAAGGATGTAAGGTATCATAGAGGAGCAATGATGCCATGTGGAGTCACAATTAGTCAACGCTATGGTGGTGGAGGTCTTCATCATAACGAGTTTATTGTTTATGACTTATCAAAAATCGCTATTTTGTTCTTGGTTGAATTTGAATGTTGAAAACGAGTTTATTTTGCTTTATTTAAGCTAGTTAAGGTATATACATATAGTGTAAATGTAACAATTGCGATTCTGTATGTAAGCTAGATTAATGAGTTAAATATTTTTGCATCTTTATATTGACAAAACTTATCCGTTGTAAAAAAATGATAAATACATCTGCATACATCGTACAATGTTTTAAGTTATTTTTACATTATGATAATCTAATGTGACTACCTATTTTTTATCAAGAATCCCGTTGCATATAACTTTCCACCGCTCCTGGAAGTTTTTAAAACCAGTAAAAATGTAAAAGATTGAGTGCAAACCAATAATGCGTAAATTGAGTACAAGCAGTTGCATCTAACTATGAAGCAGTAATAATTCGGACTTACAGGTGTGTTGCTGATTGTATAAAAGAAGTGGTCGTATAATTTGTTGCACGCTTCATCTAAATTGTCATCTATCCTGTAATATTCGAATAAGAAGGTAACCATTTGTTTGTCAACGTTTCAACCAGATAACTGAGAGCTTAACAAAAAAACGGCAAACCTTTTGAATCCATTCCGCAAGCATTGCACAACACAGGTCGCAGCGAATTGTTTCTCGTCGGCGGTTAGGGAGGGTGCTTTTCGTTCTCGTTTAGCTTTTATCTCTTTTAACTCTTCTTTGTTTTCTCCAAAACGCTCCATGATTTTCTCGATACTCTATGAAAAGTGGGCAACATACAATTAACAAATTGCATACATTCTTACATTTTTTACTTGAACTATTGAAAGTGAATCAATGAATACAAGGAAATAATTACAAAAGTGATTTTTCCGTTAGGATCAATTTCCAGCAGTCCGTCCGCAATAAACTGCTTCTGTTGGTGTTCAATAAAATGATCGGAAGACTCTTTCTGCGGCGGTTTGTAAGGCGAAGGGCGTTTTAAGCGTCGGCGTCCATTTGATCTTTGCTTGTTGCTGGGCTTCTCAGGTGTAGGTTGCGATTTTCTGTTTCCTGAATTTGGGGTACCATCATCATTTGGGAATGTAGCCCTCGGCTTGCCATAACGTCCTAATAGGTTGTGCGTTATGGGGATGCGGTTCATCTTCGGTGTCGTCATTACCTGTGGACTACCTGAAAACACGTTGTGTATAAACATTTGTTGAGTATGCTTTAAGGAAATGTGAGAGTGCATAAGGTATAGTAAGCTATTTTATTCTATGCAAACGCAAGGCTCGTAAAGTCATAGATCATTGTTGCTCCTATAACCTTTTAACGCTTTCGCAATCGAAGATTCTGAATTTTGAATTTCGGCAAGAACCTCCAGTTCATCATCTTCAGTTCCTACAGGAAGACTTTCAGTTGAAAGTTGATCGTTCACATCCCGATAATCATCATCCGTAACCACTTCTTCGCCTTCAGCCTCTGGAACCTGGCATTCCGGGATTTCCATTGTTGTAGCATCCCATGTGGACGTGATGATTGGCATCTGGTATGGCGAAGAAATCAAAATTGATGGCCCTGCGACAATCCCCTCATGCGCTAACCTGGATTCATGAAGACTTCCATGAGGACTTTCTGGGTTCAAATCCCCAAGCCTTTGATCAAAGTGAGTTCTCAAACCTGATTATAATTGCATGCATGTGAGTAAAATAGAACCAATATTTTAGTAAATTGTTTGGCGTGTTCCTACTAATTATTTATTTGACTTTGAAACAAAAATTACTCAAACAAAAAATTTTTTTAATCAGAAAATCTTACCGGCTCTTGTAAACGCATCCCTGGCAGTATAGAACGCTCTGATGTGCCAATCCAGAAGGAGCACCATAGAGGGGACGAATTCAGGATTATTACCGTTATCCATGTCACTAAATTGATTGAATACTTTCGCACAATATGATTTTTACACTTGTACTGGTTCACTTGAACCTATTAGAAAATCGTTAAATGTAGAAATTGTCGACTCAGTAGTATCCAACAATTAATCTGCGAATTCGAAAGACACGACTTTTGGATTGACAATTGACACCAAAATCAGAACTAACTTAGAAAAATTTTGTCATCCACTCACGAGAAGCAACGATCTGAGTAACACGGAAAAATGTCCACGTGGATGAAGCATGCTGAAATGCTGACGTGTAGCTGCAGTCGGAAGTCGGAACAATCAGTGCAACGGCATTGACCGTTACATTCATCTTTTGTTAAAAAGCATCTTATCTGACCTTCCGCACAGGCCAGTGCAGTGCATCATGCATGACTCATGAGTTCATGCAACTCACCTTGGTATTCTGTTAGTTATTTTATCGCGTTGAGTTCATGCATGAATAATGCAAAACGCAATTTTATTATGCATTTGAAATTAATGAAGGAGGGTGAGCATTTTAATTACGATTTCAAAACATGATGATGGATAGAGCTGCTTTTTCTAAGGGTCAGTAAGTAGTCATTCATTAGTGACCGGATTGACCTTTTTCATCAGAAAATGCTGCAACCTGCAACTCTGCGCTAGTAATCATTGTTGTTCCTCCAGAGGTCAAAAAAGCGTGCAGCAGAAAGCCACAAGTCTTAATCTATCGGATGAACTTTTATGCTGTTGATGTTGATGCATTGTCGCTAGTGAAGGTGGTGGAGTCAATATCGTTTGAGTAGCTGCAAACAGATGGCGAATGTGAAAGGACTTGGAAGTTGGGGTTAAACAAAGCTAAAATGCATAATATTTAGAAAACAACATGCAACATGCATCTTTATTTATATAACTCAACAACGAACACATTGAAAATGATGGTTAATGAAATACAGTTTATGAATGGAAAATGGTGTCTTATCTCATTATATTTTACTTATTGCTCAGCATATTGTTTTATTTTGTTTGATCAAATGCATAGTAGAAACTTCTTGGTATAGTCCTGAATCCTGATAGATAGATTGTAGTTTTCTAAAATGTGATGGGCCATGGAAAAGCATTTAATATTCAATACTCTTTCGGTATATAGTACAGAATAGGAGAAATTAATAGTAAAAAGAGTTGTGCCATAATATTTTTTGCCTTTTGGGTCATATACAATTTCAGGACAGGGAGTCAGTTTGTGGATGAACGAGAAAGGTCATAAAGTCATTTAGCTTCATGAATGATAAAAATCGAAGGAATTTGACTTTTTGCTTCAAAAGCATCAAAAACCAGGCAGAGAATCATGGGAAAGTGGTCGTAAAGCAGCATATTACATTGTAAATTATTCTTATGACAGAAAAGAGGTTGTAAAGCAATATGGGCGATAATATGCAATAATTATTGGAATCATTGTTGTATTAATACAAAAGCAAGCCCGATACCTGTGTATTCTCTGCAAACTGGGGTTATGATAGAAATCCTGCAGAAAGGACTCAGCTAGTGCTACACCATTGGGAGATAGTAATCATTAGGTTTGAGCTATTATTTCCTTAAGTATCAATTGCCTTGTTTACCTTTTAGGGTGCGTAAAGATCACAAAAACTGCATCTTCGCATCAAAGCATATAAGTAAAGCATGAGGTGCAATGCCTACAAAAAAGCATACAAGTACAGTATATGTAGTATGAGATATACCGCTGTGAGTTGAAATTTTTCTAATCTTGATAACAATGGAAATGTGACTGATGAGACCCGATTAGCATTGTCAACTGCGTGAAAGTTTCTGGGTGATCTTGAGGGAGCGGTCCCTTTTTTGAGGATTGTAAAATATCGCTAAAACCTGTTGTAAATCACTCTCGTTTTGTTGTGAGCTCCTGTTGTCAACTTTGTACACTCTCATGATAACATGACCTGCTCTTTTCGTGGGGAACCCAACTTTTTTTTTAGGTTGCATGTCTGTTGCATGTCCTATTATTATGATGACGGTGTAAACAAAAAAGGTGAGCTGAATGCACGCAGCAAAGAAACATCATGGCATTCACTGCACTTTAAACTTCAATGGAGATAATGAGAGAGATTTTTGGAAGTCTGCCGTCAATATTTTGACTTTCAGCAGGATTTCTTCATCCTCCATGAATTTTTATCACAATGAGCTTTTCAAGCTTTTCTATACACTATTTCGACTTGCTTTACATACACCTTTTCCGCTACGTGATGATCCCGATTAGGTTGAATGAAATGGAATTTTTAGCTTTGCTCCTTTCCGATGATGTCCTCTATTATGCGGAAAAGGTGATGTCAAAACACAAGCGTGAGATGGGAAATGAAGTACTAATGCTTACAGAATTACTTGCAGATTTTGGATGACCAATAATCACTTAAAGTCAACAAAATATAGATGTATACATACATATTTCACACAGTAAACCTTACCTTAAAAGAACCTCTTTGCGATAAAGCATGTCGTGCTTTCAAACTGAAAAGCAAATTTCACTTTCATGGCAAACACACTTGCGTAAATGATGAATTTACACCAAGGATATTTATTGCAACTTTAAAAACATCATCGTTAGATCGTATTTAGGTTGTATCTTGCATAAATAGTAAAAGCGAATGGATGCGATGCGTGTTTTATTTAGGCATATTTGTTTTTAACCGATAAAACGCAATATTACGCCTCATTCATATTTTTGTACAGACGATGAAGGATTAGAGAGATGTAGGCATTAATATTTATGTAGCTGGTATATGGATGGGGAAAAGCGTATATGTGCATTGTACAGTTCGATCATCCATTCGTTTCATCCAAAGAGAGTACATAATGGTGATGATGATTTCACCCGGAGTGTATGGTGATTGGTGATATACATCTCGGCAAATCCGATATACTTTTAGCTTCAAGTTAGAAAGGTGAGTAAATCACTGACACATTCATAATTCAAGCTCACATCCGCTTTCCGCCAGGCCCCAGGATGGTAGGTGGCACGTCCGGTATGGAAGCTTTCATGGAAAACCTTTTCCTCGACCAATTTAATCCAAATAACAGTGAATCACAATCAGTGCACTTTAGCACCTTCTGAGAAAGATGTTTTCACCTAATTCATTTTCCTCTATAGTCGCTCCATTTCAATTCATGCATTAACACTTTCACATCCTGCTGCCTTAAAAAGTCTGCGATTGTCTATAGATTTACGTAATATACTGACTGACACCGAGCAATATAAATATACTTTGTTTCCTCTTTCTCCAACTTACCATGTAGAAATAAAAGTGTATAGTGCAGTGCAGCACGCTGCTGGAAGCATTAAATCAAAGCAGGCAACCTTTTGACTGACGCTAAAATTTCAGGTAGTTTTTTGAACACACGCAACCTATAATAAATTTGAGTTAAAAGGATTCTCGAGCTTTTCATATAACATGTTTGTTCTCTTTTCTTCTTCCAATCTCTTCCCACCAATATAGCTTAATGGAAGACAGGGCAGACCTCTCCGTTTCATAAATACTTATCCAATATTTCATCGTCACCAGCCACCACGTTCAATTTGACTTGCATAATATCCCTTAGCGCTAATAAATTGCTTTTACTTTATAAACACTTACTACTATGCTACCTTTAGAGTAATCCTTTCTTGTGACCGCTTGCAACACTGCATCATCACTTATTGTTTACATTATCATTGTTATATCCAACTCTTTTTCGAGCTACTTCTCTTTTCCTCTTGCATTTCGGCATACAAATAATCTCTCACTATTTTGAATAGTCTTGAGATTCTTATGGCTTCTGTAAATTTAGTAGATGCTTTTATGTAAAACTTTTCTCGCCTCTTGGTCTCTTCTTTCTATATGGTACTGTCTGCAAGCACTTTTAGCAATTTATTTAAACTACGTGTGCGCATATATCATCGTAATTTTGTAAAAAGGGCGAGTCACTTTGCAAGTCATCATTTTTGTCATTTTAAAAGCTCGCTCTTTTGTTGTAAAGTTGAATATACATATATGTTGCCAGCACAAAACGAAAAAAGATAATGCATGCATATATAGTGTTGTTACGTTTTGAGTAAATACAGTTGGTAGTATCATCAATAAAACTTGCCATTATTGTTTGCTATACTATTACGGGACATGTATGATAGTACACGGTGAGATCACTATCATTTGCATGTTTACCAGCTTGCTTGTGATGATAGTTTTAACAATAGAAAATTTGCCATAAATGATTAATTGTGAGCTTGTTCTGTTTACTCCGATGTAAAAATGAATGAAAAAATTCAATTGTGTTCTACCATTGTCTGTGTGTAGTGCGGCTGTGGACAATTAGTAATTGTCAGCTTCTGTAAGAGGGATAATGTAAACCAGCCGTAAAAGCAAGTATAGTAGCATTGATGATTTCAACTGAATTGCTGCTACTTTACACAATTATTATTTTTTTTCAGAAGGAAATTATAGTCACCACCATTGAGTACATAGTGTGCGAAACCCATTGTTGGAAAGATTTAAGACTTTGAGACTACAAGTATCATTAATTCCGGAACAGAGTATTTCTGACTAATTTTGTCTTTTCAAGACATTTTGCAAATGACGATTTTGTGAAAAAAATTAAAGGGTTAAAGATATATGAAATTACATGTAACATAATATTTCGCAATTTCTTGGATTTAGTCATTTAAAAATAAACAAACCACAGTTCGTGTCTGAATTTTGGTTATAGACACTTTTATACTTTGTCTATGAATTACTACCTCCATTAATAGAGCCACAATAACATAACTACCGATATACTACCATCCCCGGAGAGTTTTCGCCAATGAGGTGTGCACCTAGCTGACAGCACGCCATTTCATTTTATCCGTACATTTTATTTGAGTTCAGTTGGGCCAAACCCATCCATATGCCCATTTACAATTTCACATTTTACTATATTGCATCAGTTGTTCGTTGAGTTGTGTGCATGGAGCCACCGAGCGTGCAATAATGGAAGACGGGAAGTAGTTGGCATAATGTGTATGGCTATATGAATAATAATTATGATTATGGCTGCAATGCAGAGTATAACGAAGAAGGGAAGACGGTGGTAAAAAGTATTGTTCAAAATTTCATTCTTCTTTGTTTGGGGTTTTTTGATATAAGCTATAAAGATTCAAGGAATATTTTTATGAAACATGGACATTTAATGTCAATTCCTCAATTCATATAATATAGAGGAATATTTATCTACAACTTTTGTTGTTTTGCTTTGTATGTCTTTATTTTATTTTTTTCCAATTTTGATACGTCGTATCAACCTAGGATTTGGAAAGGGCAAATTATAGAAATTGTATATTCAAAATGGCTGGGTGCGTTTGCTTGTGTCATAAAGAAATTTTGTATTGTTTCTCATGTTGATTGATATGCCTAATAAAAACACACCTTTTTATTCATTTCTTTCGACTGCCTGTTTACAACAAAACAGTATGAATCATTTACTATTTGCGAAGGGATGAAGGGGCGGTGAGTTATGGCCAGCAATGCGTCATAATATAAAATACGCACACACAAGTCATATTTATATTTATATGCTTTCAACCATGAATTGTAAAACGTGAAACATTCCATGTGCATCTGCATTTTGTTGTAGAAACTTTATTTTAAGCTGGTAAAATAATTTACTTTGTTTCGTCCTGCCATAATTTTTGAAAACATACATCTCAGCAGAATCATATATTTTGTGTTTAGGCACGCACTAAAAAATTCTATGCTGCTCAATTTTTTTTAACCTTATTGTATTTAAGAAGTACATAATGAAATGTGTAATACTGCGTGAAAAATAAATGTAGACATTTGCATAAAAATGGCTAGTTTTCCCCGAGTAATAGCAGTAGCCGGTCAGACGAGCGTATATATCAATTGCTCACGGTGACGGCATGTTTTCAAGCTGCATAATATCTTGGCATGCCTGTCACAAAAAATGTATTATTCTGTGGCACGTACTCACATGTACACATTTATGTAAGAAATATCAAGATTATCATTTGTATGTCTGTGTACATTGTGTACGTGTAACTGTTGTAAAAGCACACCTAAATTACAACAAATATGATGTCACAAACTGTCAAAATCAAGCAAATGTAATAGACATGTATAACATGTGGAAACATCACTCCATGTCATAAATGGACAGACGAATCCTGCCAACAACAATACATAATATTGTTAAATCGATTTATACCTTTTTATATGGTCAAATAGTCAAATTACTATGAATAAAAAAGTACTAAATGGAGTTTTTTGCTTGAAATAAATAATTTAGGCACAATATGCTCCATTTAAATTTAATGCATTTGCGAAATTAGACAAAATATTTTCAATTTCGCTTTTCATTATTAATTTCAATTCAATTTTGATCCGGATTCTTCTTCTATTTGAAAAGAAAACTTTGACCTTTTATTTTATTTATAGATTTATCATGTTGGATGTAGCCGAACTAGAAGCCTTAGAAGCAAAAGAATTTTAAAGCATTTCCTAATTTCTAAGACATGCAGTCAACAACAATATTTTTCAGTTTGTACTTTCAAACCCTAACTGCGAGGAAATAAGAAATACTGCCAATTATATCAGATACAGGAGCTTTTATACCTTTCATTATTATGATGTAAAATATCCTAATTATCCAGTCTATCTGATCTAAACCTCGAAATGCTAAGGAGGACTAAAAAATATACCCCAAATTGGTTGGTCAAAGCAAACAACATGGACTATAAACTAGAAACGGTAGTCCTTTCATAGACATTTATCATTGCCATTATCATTACTCCAGTCCAGCAGGGTTTCCTCCCTCCCACTTCCCATACTTTTGTCAAGAAATAATAGAGAAAGATTTAATAGGAAAATTTAGATGAAAAGCACGATGATGATCCAGCAAAATTGCCTGTATGCACTATTCAAAAAATATATACATTATGGCTGGTAAAAGGCACCTTTGGTACGCTTTTAATAATATATACTTAGATTGCTGTTGGGAGCTTATCAGTGTCTTACCTTCCCTTATTTTCCGTTCTTTAGAAGAGAATAATGTGCTTGAAATCTTTGTAGCAAACATATTACATCCAAACTTTCTATATAACATTAGTGGGCATTTTGGATACGATGATGATCATCATCTACACCACAAACTAAACGAGCACAACAAAAAATGACGATGTATGTAATAATAACAATCACCAACACAAAGCAGTAACTAGAACGGTGAGTGAATAGCTGTATAAAAAAATTATCCAGCAGTCCACTAAAGAAAAAGAGGACCCCTTCTTCCCTTTTGTACATGTAGTAATAATGTATTACTTGTGTGCGCCCATCTCACTCATTGTAATGTATTTTGCCTTGTTCCCCAACTCTGGTTTTGTCGTCGAGAAAAACAAAAATGGTTGCCTCTCTCAGAAAAATGCTATTACGCTGATGGTAATTCCACCTTGTTCTGATTCTTCAGCATCTTGTCTGGGAGGAAGAATGCAGTACTTTGATAAGAGGAAGTTAACTTTATACTGGCTATAACACTTCATCCCTTTTTTCCTTGCATAATGTTATTGTCTACTCTAGAGTCTTCTTTTAGTGGCAAATAGCCGACAAAAACAACTTGGGTGGTCTCCTCGGATTTTCTGCTTACCTGCTAGAGAGTAATTCGTATTTCGTATGTACTGGTAGATACAGACATAGCATAGCAGTTACTTGTATATATTTGTCCATGAAATGAATCATGTTTCGACTTTTACAAAAATGCTAATTTGTTTGTCCATAATTAAGAAACAGTTTACTTTTAAAAATGCAATAATTATAAGAAATTCTATTAATTTTTTTGAAGAATTAATTTTTCATTGTCATTAATATGTAGCGCAGCATTGAAAGTTTAACATATAGTAATAATAACGGCGAGTTCTTACCCAAAATCAATATTTTTTAGGCTTTATCTCAGCGTAGTTTGTCTATCATTAGATATAACATGTCCACCTCTTTTTTTCCCTGCAGAAAATTTCTAAAAAGTTCCAAATATTTTTTACCGATTTGACTAACTGATATTGCTAATGAGCTCAAAATGGAGCTCAGACAGCTGCCGTAATTGCATGTTAGTGACTCACTAAACAAGGTTTCAATCAATCCTCAAAAGACTGCGACCCCGCTGCAGGTCCTTATAATGATCATTATCATTTATCACAATGTATGTCTGATCATAATCATGCCAAAATGATTATAAAAACATGCAATGTACAGGTAAATACTCAAACAGCTAGAATATTTATAAGCGGAGAAAAGAAAGAAAAACGAAGTAAAAAAAACTGGAAAAAGGTCTTTAATAGCAGATAATCATTAGGGTCTATGCATAATAATATCATTTTTACTGGGGAGTACATAGTGTAAATAGGCATTCTTCTTGGATCACGCTATGGACATATGCAACAAAGTAGATATAACTAGATACCTCGTTTGTAAGTTTGTAAAAATGAAACAAATAGGGTATATACTGCATATGCAGAAGGATATATATGATTTGAGTACTTCTAATGAGAGAAGCAACGAAACTATGTAGGAATGTCTTATAAATACATTTATATGCGTGTAAAAATGATTACAATTTTTATATCATCATCAATGGATCAGATGCTTGGAAAACAAGGAGTCAGTCACCTACCCATTATAAAATATCTACGATTTACCACACTATCACCATCCACCATTTGACATTATTACCTAACACGCATGAGATTATTATTACCTATTACTAGAGTCATTATGATGATGATATCAAACGCAAAGTATGTTGCTGCTAGCGCAATAACAATAAACGCAATGAAATGTTTCACCCGAAGTATCAACCGGCCCCAGTGCACTCTCACTGGCAATAAGAATCAGTAAATTAGGTAAAAAAACGTTACCACAAAATTCCATTTTTATAGATTTTTTGTGACTATAAAACGTGAGTGAGTGAAGCAGAAAGAGAAGAAGGACCACCTGTCAGTCAACCGTCCGTGTCGGTCGGGAAATCAAGAGGTTAGAAAATAAAAGAGGCATGAATTTCATCGTAATATCATATCGTGACGACGAGGACGATGATGATTCGATTGACTTGTGTTTTCTGGCACCAACAACATTATACATTGGATTTCATATCGTTATAAAAAATACAGGGGATATCAAGCAATATCCTTGGATTTTAATTTTGCTGCTTTGTATTGGAAAAGGAGAGAGAAAGAATCAAGATGATAAAAAATGTGGCTTTTTACACCCTTTGATAATGTGATTGTTTGCCGCAAGCACGTAGGTACATAACGTTTTGATGTGGTAATACAAGAAAGACCAAAATCATTCTCCTGGACTTGCTGATCGAGGACCATTTATTATATCATCTCATCTTAAATACGAGCATCTTCTTCACTACCTTCTGCTTTGTGAGGATTGCCAGCTCATACAAATCAGTTTTTAAACAGGTAGTGCAAATAATGCAATCAAGATAAACTTCTTACTCGAGCAGCAGGTTCACGTTGTGTGGAGTGGAGAGCAAGGCGGATGGATGAATTGCTTGTTCTTCGATTGTAGACAATGACTATGAAGTACAGTGCTAAATACAAAATCATAATATACAAACCTTCACAGTCCACTCCCAAGAGAATATCGTGTAAAGTGGAGAAAAAGAGAAAAAACGATATTAAACTTTTTTATTCCTCCTCGTTAGTCACACCAAACTTGCATATTTACTCGTTATTTATCTGTCATAGTCCAGTAGTACCAGTTGTTGGATAGGAATAAGTTGGAGTGTAAGTGATAAATAAATAGTGGTTTAGATAGTTGTTCTAGTTTAAAAAATTATGCAAAATTCATGAGTTAGAAATGTAGTATACGAAGGCTCTATATATTATGAAGTATGCATCTGTCAGCAAGAACAACGTTTACGTACATTTTCAAAAAATAAAAATGTGCCTAGAAGGTACTTAATTTCCCATTTGAAATATTCTCCCCTGTGCAGCGCTGCGGCATTGAATAATATATGTATTGAGATTGAGATTAGTAAGAATATGTTTTCATTAAATTGTGTCTTGTTAACGAGCTGTTTTGTAGCACGTTAGTGGTGATAGGCAAAAGTGGTTCGGCAGGTAATTTTCATACTCTATTCTTACATATTTTTCACTTGGGTGTTGTTTTACATAACCCAACAATTACATATATGAGAGTTGTTTGTTGGTTGAAAATAGGTATATATACTATTTACTTGAAAGGAAAGGAAAAATTCTTTGGATTGGTTGTTGTCGACTGGCTGGTTTTTGTAGCAAGGCTTTATTTTTCAGAAATTTTCCGAAAATTGCGATAGTAAAAATGTAACAATTACAGTGTATGCGTATGCAAACTGTATAAATTGAAATACTGTACGTGTTACCATTTTAATTTGATACAATCTACACAAAAGTACTATTTTATAAAATGTATAGACATTTAATTGCTCGCATAGGATATCCGTTGGATTTTACATAATATCAAAAGTGTTAATTTAAAAGATGAAATGTTAAACGTATTATTACTACAATAAATTGAAGTGCTTCATTATCCTAACTGTCAGCATTTTTAGTATAACAAAGAGTTTTTGTCGACTGCTTTAATTGCAGAGGTAAGTAAATAAAGCGAAAATGGTCCACACGATTCCTATTTGAAATAGGCACGGTTTTGAACACATAATTTTGAGGAAGACACATCCTTGATCCTGCATCACGAATCACGACGACAAACTGAACGTAGAAAACCTTAGTTGAGCTCACCACCTCCATTCCATCTTAATTTGCTGTCATGTTGTCCCAAAAAGCTGTTTCTCTACGGCCAGTCGTCGGCATCGACAATACGATGAAATTTCTGCGTGTAGCAAGCTGACACTTTATAATTTGGTGTACTAAGAATTGCACGGTAATAATTATCATCTTCATAAGCATTTATTTATTATTGTCAACAAACACATCGATTACATTCTCATGTCCAACTAATTACAGGCTTAATTATCTCTATCGTCATCATTGTAACTGAACGCTGTGATTAGTGCGTATGCATTGCTCTCTACGTTTAATCTAAGACGACGCATCGTAATGATTGGTTATGCGAGTTTTTCGTGCATTCATTTTCTGCTTAAATAATTGCCATTCGACCATCATCATCATTACTCACCGTGAAAAAACTGTTTGTATCTCATCATCATCATCTCGACAACAGACATGCATTGTTTGTCACTGTCAACAAGGAGAAGGATTATTAATAATGTGTGTCACGCTTGAGTGCTAATGAAATGCTAACAGCGGCATTGGTCGTAATTCGCTAAACCGAACGAATGAATCTTCTTTCTTCAATGCATGAGAGTACCACAAAAACAAAAAAACGACAACATTCATATCTTATCTTATAATAATGCACTGCATATTACATTACATATATCTTACTCCTTTCAATCTTCTGCACAGCTACGAAGACCAGGTTTTCGAGGGAATATAAAAATTGACAACATTATATGTAATATGATTTTGCGCATACGATCCATGTACATCATTCGTTTTTAGTGTTACCTATGTGGTTCTACTGTGGGTTCATTCATTTCTCATCATGTCTTTTAAACGATTTAGGCAATAGATGAATACAAGTGTAAATACTGATCATTACATGCATTTTTAAGGTTGATGAAGGTATCCTCTTATTCCCGTTTTTTCGCCTTTGTAGAGAATGCGAAACTTGTAACGAATTTAATTTGTTTGGTTGCAGTTTTTGATAGAATGAAGAATCGCAATAGAGTCATTAATTTTGAGTTTTTGTACCATGGAAAATGTGAGTGATGTATCTTTCAACTGATAATTTACCGACTTTACAAGCTTATTGTGTTCGTCTACTCTATGGCTTATTTATCGTATAAAGATCCACATGACAAAACACAAGATATTGGGTTTTTCAAGCAGCAATTTTTCTCTAGCAAAAACTTAAGAATTACGAATACTACGTGCAAAATCAAAACTGTAGGAAATACATAGGCTAGATCACATCTATAATTTCTTGCAACACAATGAACCGTTGCAAATCTCTAACAAAACTAACCTTTGCTAAGAGAGTAAATGTAAATTAGCCAATAATTTTAAACGATTGTGTTATATTATAAGTTTAAAATGTATTGGTTCGATATTAACTTATTTTAATGAATAATAGTAAACCATGCATTTAGTTTTCAATACTGCATATAATGTTAAAGAGTTATTGCTTCCAAAGAACATTTGATTAAACTTCAAGAATCACCTAATGCTCGCTTCAATATTGGCTAAGTACTATATCACAAGCCTTAATAAAATTGTGTTGTATCGGCAGGATCGTCTACACTGATATTGCCTAAATTGAATTGCATTATATCGATAAAATTGGATTGGACGGGAGTCATTCCTTAAAAGAACTGAAGCATGATCGCATGTTACATTCCCAAACCCAAGTCTTTAGATTTTTTCCACACGAGATAGATTGCTTTTGTCCATATTAGTTCTCTTTCGATCTGTGTACATATCTATTATCTAATACAATATCCAATTCACTCACATACTAACCATAAAAATAACCATTTACCACATCGTTTTCTTCGATGAAAACTCTCTTCTCGTAGTCGGAGTCCCTCTCTTCTTCTCCAATCTTATCCTCCCACCGACTTTCCAGTTAAGTAATATAAACATTCGCTCTCTTAACTGAAACACTGAGCTAAAAGTGTGATGATAATGATATAGCCATGCAAAACTAGAATCCAGAGAAGATTGAGTGCATTAAGAGGAAACTGTAATCATAGTAGCTTTCATCTCGCACGAACTCACTATTTTTCAATACATTATCACATCATTTCATGTAGTAATATCCGGGAAAAGGCAATTTCAGTGAAAATGAGGCAATATTCCAGCTGCAAAGCATCAAAGCTGTGGATCTATCGCAAGGAAAATTGAAGTGGCAAAGGAGGCGCTTCAGAACAAAATTCCATCTATTCCGTAATATGCTCCGTTGTGAATGTCGTGATTTTTGATAGTTAAGTTATACCAGCATAACCAGGGTAAAATGCCTATACATATGTATGTACAACGATAACCTCGTATGAGAAGCTAATAAAGTCAAATGAAATAGTTTTCCATTGGAATTTCAAACCAAATCTCTAATTCTCGGACCCACCCTTCCGCCAATTTTTTGTTCTTTCTCCGTTCCTTCTTGCTCATATCGAAAAACAGTTATTTTTTATTTTTTGCTGTTTCACGTAAAATAGAGTATATTGCCCCTTTATTCACTCCATTGTCTAAATACTTTTAACTTCTCTTTTTACATTAATTTCACTCGAGTGAGCGGATCGATTCCTTGTGCTGTGGAATAATAACAATTCTTTCCTTGTGCGATCCCCACTCTCACTTCACACATTGCATTCTTCCGTTTTTTTCTAGTCTGGTCGTCAGATAGTCCTGTCGTGGCAAATGGAAATGTGAAGGGCGTAATGGGAAAATGGGATAGATTAATAGTTTTTTTTTTCTTCTCCGCTCTATTTTCCTGAGTGAATCGTGTTACATTACTTTGTATGATGATGTAGCTCTTGCAAAGCATGTGAAAATCCCAAGTAATTGAATATCTCTCTTGTAGTAGTAGCAGAGTGGTCAGATATTGTGTAAATCTACCTATGTTGGAAGCAAGTAGTAGAAAATACAGTTTTTTTCTTGATATTATGGTTAATCCAATCCGATAATCCGGGCCAGCAACCAGGGAAAATGAAGAAAAAAGGGCAAGTATAAAGAGGCAGGAAATCGCAAGCGGAATGAAAGGATAAATAAGAGGGGATAATAGAGAAGAAAAGGATGCAAAAAAAGACCAGTAGCCGAACACCCTTTCTCGTCGACGAGTTTTTTCTTCTTCAAAATAGACATGCAATCATGCAATAAATACATAATATGCCGGTTTATATGATGCGCTCTTTTTAAAAAGAAGTGTTGCATGATGTAAGGGTATTGTAAATGTAATATAAACGAAGTCCATGGGAATATACATAGGTATATTTAGTTTTTTCTTCCTTTTCCTCATAGAGAAAATGAAGTGTTACTGCTGGTGAGTGATGATGATCATGTGACGACTGCAATGATATAGCTGTGTTTTGTGTCGTTGTTGGTGCGGTGGTAGCAGCAGTGATGTGATGATGGTGAAAGAGAAAATGTTTAGTCAGGCGACTGGAATGTTTGGAATGCAATTTTCTCTATGAATTGAGTTTCCGCTGACAGACAAGCGTATCAGTATCAGCAGCAAAGCACACACTCACATAGCCAACACCACTATTATATAAAGTAGCAAGTTGCTGAGTGAGGGGCAAAACTAAATAAAGTGGAAAGTCAGGGAGAAAGTCGATGATGATGACGATATAGTGACTTGACTGGTGCTGATGGTGCCGTGTTACAATTTTCACTTGGCTTCGCCAAAATTTAACAATTGTATATATGTGTAGCTAATACTATACCTGTACAGATTGGGTTGCTATTGAATTGAATGAGTGCTAAAGGAAAGTATGCTTCTATTGACATTGGCACACTTGAGAATTTTTATTTATAGTAGTATACAAACAGTGTGGGTAGAGATGAATTGAATGGTGAGCAATCAACTTGATGATGATCATCATCATAGTCGGCTCAAGTAAAGTGGAGAAGAAACAAATTGATTGGAATACCGGATTCATCTCTGTCTCACTTTTCCAATTTTCTCACTCGCACTCTTCTTGATAAAAATTCAGCGCAAATTATACTAATGCCACAACATTCATTCTGTTTTACGTCACTTCTGTATTCTGGATATACCTACTACTACCTAAGTATAGTATAATGCGTTGGTTTTATAGCGTGGAAAGTAAACTGTATTGTTGTATAGGTATATAAGTTGAAATAGGATGAGAATAATATGGTTGGGTAAATGTAGAGGGAGAGAATGATTACATTCATCTTGTAAATAGCAGAATGTGTACATATTATATAGCAGAAGTGTAGATATATATGGCAGTAAAAAATAGAAGGAAATTGAGAAGGATTTTTTGGTATGCATGAAGAGCTCTTCAAAAGAGATTGCCCTCTTCTCAATTTGTTGTTTGGGCTATCACCACTATTATCGTGATCATTGTGCGCTTCTTCATTTTCACCATTGTTGAGATCATTTACTGCAATTACCATCAAATATCACACTTGAGTAGCTCAATTTTCCTGTCTTTTCAAGTGGAGACCTCTCCATCTTCCTCCACTACGTCGTTGCTGGTATGGCTGCTGCTAGTGCGGAAAGTATCGATAATGAAATTACACTTGAGTTGAGAATGTACCCGAAAAAGAGTGGTATGCGGGTATCGCATGGCATACGGCTAGGCATGTTACAAAGGAAAATTTAATGAAAATAAAACTTGTCAGCAAAACAAAAGGTCTGGCGTGACGTGACGGTGACAAATCTGGGTATTCCCTTTTCTGTGGAATGTGTCACGAATACGATAAGTTTGTCAAAATGGCTAAAATGTGAATTGCAAAATGAATTTAACAGGAAAATGCTCACCTATTTACTGTGTGTAAAATCATGCACATGTAGGTGTGAATGCAATATTAATTTTGTATTGGGAATAGACGAAATGCAATGCAACATTTTGTTCCATTTTTGATGCGTACATTTTGTAGCACAAAAGTTTAGGAATGTTATTTCATCACGCATTCACGAAACGGCTTTAATCTGTATGAAGTCTTCAGTTGTAAGTAATGTTTGGAGCAGCAATGGTAAATAGTAGGATCAAAATGAATATGTATTTGGCCTGGGTGTGCCTGTCGTCTGAAAAAGAATATTAAATTTCAAAGGGTTTCTTCTGACCAATTTGTCTCCTTTCTACGGTTTTTGCATACTTTTGTGCCCTACTATTCTGGAACACTTTGGGAGAAGATTGACTGAATAGTAAAAAAAGCTGGTGTACATACCCGTATTAGTCTTAGGTCTCAAGTAAATGAACACTTCATGTTGACGTTTTTATTTTATTGCATTTTTTGCTTGACATGTCAGTGTACTAACTTGTAAGTATAAAGAGTTTTCTTGTGAAAAATTACATTTTTGTGAGTTTCGCTACAGACTCAAATTTAGTTATTACAATTTTTCAAAAATTGTCTCAGATTCACATGTTTTGATGCATACGAGCAAAGCTTCTATTACCCAAGTTGGTTGGCTTAACTAAAAGTATACATACATTCTAGCTGCATACAACTTGCAACTATAGGTATCAAGTTGAAGCTTTTCCCATTCAAATATGTGTACCCCTGCAAGTAAGCAAGTATTAGTAAGAATCATTGTTATGCAAATTCAAAACGGGTACTTTACTCAGTTATGTAAGTAGGACCTTCTTGTATTTGTCGAATATTTCTGAGATGTTCACATAATTCACTGTTTTAATTTTTGTCTTAGGAAACGACTTCTTTGCATCATTTTTTCAACATACATATTCTTAAATGTATGTTATGTGTTTATTTTGAAAAAGTGCATACCTACACTATTATAAGAGCTGAACACTGGAAATAATAATAATATGTGCCATATATTAGTCTTGAACTTGAAATGTATATTACATCAGTTTCCCCTACAGGCAATAAAAGACAGATACGCGGATTGAGATTCGTTGCAATGAATGCGAGAGAGTACAGTATGCCTTCGAGGGATCCATCGTGGGTGCCAACCTCAAAAATTCCAAACGATTTTGGTGCTTTTAAAGGTACAGTAGTAAGAAGTAAAAAAGTTTTTATCTGTGTAACTGTAAGACATACATTAATACAATTCTTCTTACATTGTTAAATCTAAGATGGGAATATAATGTAGTAACTATATTGTGTAATGTTAAATGTGTGACGTGTTGTGGTATAGTTTCTCCATAAATATACTTTAGACAATATTATAAACATCTCTATGTTAAAGCTTACAGATATAATTATTCTAAAGACTGGCCAAAACACTTCGAAAAAGTTTCAAGTCTCTGTTTTTGTCATTTCTTAAGGCATGATCGAATTCAAAAGGCAACTCAAAATTTAGAATAAAAATTGTTTCAGTAATAATGTGTAGAGCTGCTAGATGTAATGAAATTAAGTTGAGTATGATTTTACCCGATTTACTTTGGCTTGAAGAAAAATATAAGAGGAAAACTCAGCCATAACTAAATAATGAAGGGAAAATAAAGGAATGCCAAATGTGAGTAAACAAAGCTTGACAACTAAAAAAATAGTAAAGAAAGGAGCGAAGAGCCCTTTGCGGGCGTAATACATATATCCAAAAAATATACCTAGACTGGTTAATGGAAGTGGTGTTTTTTACTGCCGCAAGTCAGACATGTCTAAAATTAGAAGAAAGAAATCCTACATTTTGTAGCTTGAAATGAAGCAGAAGTGTAAAGAGATGGAAAACTGGGAGCGAGTGGAGTAAAGTCAATGTAAATTGTAAATTGCTGAGTGTTAGAGAGGAAAAATCTTTCTCAAGAAGGAGAACAAAGGGATGGATTGCAGGAAAGACACAACTACATAATCTGTATATATGTACAGACATAAAGAACTCTAATAATATATGCATATAATTTTATTCCCTTATACCATATAATGTAAGAAGATGGTGAACAAAATGTAAACGATCAAACGACACCCTATGCTCATCATCGTCAACATTTTCATTTCTTATCCTTCCTTCCCTTCAACATTTAAGGAACAAAACATCTCGGGAAAAACCTCCTCAACAGGGAAGCTCTTCCTAAAGCTCATTGGCGTGCTCAAAGATCCATTCAAGGTAAACCATCACATTTCGGGTTTCACTCACCTCGTCGAATGCTCAGACTACCGACTTTCAAATACAATATTACGAAACAAACATGCACATCGCGTGCATATTATTTTCAATGTTCTTCTGGCTGGGCAAAAGTCCAGCATTTTTCCACTAGATATCGGTAGAACCTACTTTACTGGAATATCGAGCACTGTAGTGAAATGCTACAAAAGAGTTACCATTGCATTTAACATTTTGTGTAGCAAATACATAAAATCCTATTTGCTCAAGTCAAGTTCTATACTAGTATTTGACTTGGTATATAATATTGAGTATAAACTTATCATCTGTTCGTCTGTTCCTGATTCATTTAAAATGCAATTTTTACAAGATTCAAAAAAAGATTGCATCAATAAACACAGTATCCAGTCAGAGATATCATCACCGCATCACATAAAACCACCAAGAGTTTTTTTTTCGTTGGGAGACATATAAAGCACGTGCTTTTTGCAGGCAAAAAAAATCTAAACCAGAATGCTGTATTTTACTAAGCATGTTCACATATCTCTCAACAAGAAATTTGATGCTCAGAAAAAATCTGATATCTTGTGTACTTTATGCCACTATTAGCAAACTTTGTGCAAAATAGCCCACTAAAAACGAACAATCATCTCATCCCACATGTCACGGATATTGTTTTCCCGTCTCTGTTTCTTTCATGTTTCATATCAATTTTATTACCAATCTTGAGGGAAGCTTATGCAATCAAAGAAGGCTTCAATTTTTTGATAGATTTAATATAATATCATGTGAAGACCGAATCAACATCTCCTCCAGAAGCAATTACCGGCCAACCACACACAAGCACAAGTGGTTTCATCATTGCCGTTCAAGTGATTTTCATGCCAGCAAACATAGCAGCAGGCAGTGCGCCGATATGAGCATTAAGCACAAGCGGATTAAATGGAACCGAAGATGTAGATGTGTCATCTTTTATCTTCTCTGTCGTGAGTGGTATTTGATTACTTTCTAACCTGATGCCGTCATAATAATATTATTTTTGGGAGACATATAAAATTGCATCACGTTTTTCGTCAAATCCCACTCACTAAAACAAGCTGTCTCGCTCAAATGCGATATCCCACAGATGACTTTTCGTTTAACGTTATTTCTTCCAATTTCAATAGTAGTGCAGCCAGCAAACTTTTACTATGCCGCAGTTGGCTGATGAAAGGAAGAAAAAAAGCAACTTTTACCGAAAAAATGGCAATCTATTTTTTCCCAGCTAATAATATTGAGAAAGATGCTGATGATAATATGATAGTTCTTTTTCCCTTTAACGTCCTTCTAGCCGGCTTCAATTTAAGCTATATTACGATATCAACATAGCTTAATAGCATCATTACTCTTTGTGTGCATCAGGGACTATTATTACTTCCAATTTACGATATTTTTTGGTTATTGAATAAAATATGAAAGATGACGACTGAAAAAACGGCTCTTGCTTTTGTGATGGCTTGTGTCAAGTTTTTTTTTGTTTGAGCGATAGATAGTTGCTTATCTTGTTATATTTGCTTGCTGCTATGTGTGTGGTGGTTTGGTGTGGATGGTAATAATGATGGTCGACATCATATATTATGATGATGATGATGATAATGATGGTCGCCGGTCGTCGTCACCAGTCCGTGGTAAAAAGAGCAGATGTGAGTGTTTTTATTCGATGAAATCATGTTCACACTTTCACAGCCCCCTTATTTCACTCTCACCGACATAACGAAAATAATATTCGTTTGCTATTCAGCATCTATCCTTTTTAGATGACAGGATTTTCATCTATACAGCGAGAGCATACATGTGCCACTTAAATTGTCTTTCTGCAAAAGAAAGCTTACTCTCCCGTCATTTTCCAGAAAACATCTAATAATGCATTGCACAAGCACAACTTTTTTCCCACTGATGATACGTATGTACTATGTACTATAATAAAAAAGGAGCATCACAAAAAAAGTACGGTTATTGAATTAATATATGAGCGATGGGAAAAGTAAAAGTGTGCAACATTTGTTCTCTATTGTTGTAATCTGTGTGCCTTGTTGCAAGTTTGTGTTCTCTTGTCGTCTGTATCATACGATACCCGAAAAAACAAGCTTTCTACCGACCAGACAAGGGCGTCCAATAAAAATTATTGTAGGTAATATGCTCGTTTTCGTTTCTCTCGGAAATTACTCTGTCCGACAATTTGTGTACAATGATAATATCGTGTCTAGTTTTGGGTATGGTTTTATTTTACATTTTATATTTATATAGATAGTTGGTGTCATCCTCATTTGGATTTTGTTTGTGGATATTATGGAGAGATAGGACGAATTGGAACATGCGTGATGAGCTGTTGTTTTTCTATTAGATATAGGGGTGGATTTTTGTATTAATGTTGTAATAAATATTATCCTTTGGTAAGGAACAACTCCCCCAAATGTAAGCCCATTTGGAAAGGATGCGCATATTAAAGCAATCTATATATATATTTTTTAATTTGAAGCGTGCAATACTTTGCTCGCCACGGTGGACGCAACGCTTGTAATAAAGACCAGCCGCGCGTGTTGTGTGAGAAACAGTAACATTTTTCGTTTTATATGGGCTACGACATACATGGGTGATGATAAAGATAATAACTATTCACGTTCAATCCCATATCGTGCATTACGCCTTGTCCTAAAAGCTTACATCTATTCATACATTTTTGATTCACACAATATGAGAATGTGAATTATAATCATTCACCATTTGAATATTTGTTGGTAATTAATTTCGTATACGAATGCATGTCTCCACCCATCAAATGTGATTTTCAGCATTTTGATGTTGCATCGACAAACCTTCATGTCTACAAGGATATATACTTTAATCCATTTAATCTACGCTATATTAGAAAGCACATTTCATGAATCAGAGATGTGTGGGAACAAGAGGAAATAATACGGGAAAAGTGGGATTGTTAAACTGATCGGATTAGAAGCTATTGCGTTATAACCATTAATATGGGAAGCTGGATTTGCGTTTGTCCTGACAAATACTGAGATTGAGAAATAGTATTCACAATTCACAAAGTAAGTAAAAAAGTGTAAAAGGGAAGAGTTAAATACCCACATGTTATGTAATATACTGAGCCTTTCAATTTCAACAATGTTTAAAATTATGTTCTTGAGCCTGACCACAAAAAATAATAGAGCTTATCGGTATTAAATTCTTAATACATCTGGATTGGAAAGATATACGAGATTACAGTAAGATTCGAGAAGATCAAATTCAAGCGACGTGATGAAAATAAGCTAAAGCGCAAGAAGAAGTTGTATGTGTACGTTATAGAATTGATCTTTAAAATCCTGTCCACAAGCCTTATATCAAAGTAGTACATAGTATGCAATTATTCGCTTACTGGCAAACATATTATGTAATGTGGAAGGTGTAAGTAAAATGTTCATGTTTTGCTCTCTACACACACGCTTTCCCAAAGTTGTTGTCACTTTTACTGAGTTCGGAATGTTTTTACGTTAGTTTCTTAGTTAGTTGGGGTTTCTTGTAGTAGTATTTAAATATAATATATAATTTATACCACAGCACGTGTGTATCTATACATGTTTTGTGATTGATTGATGTAAAAGTAGGTAAACTAAATACTAACTTGAATGTGTTTTTATATCTTTAGATTAATGATGTGCCGTAATTATAATCTATAATTAATTTTTAAGAAGCATAGCCCTTAAAACTGCTCAAGCGTGCGCGTGTTCAAAATAAAGGTTTTCTTGATGCCTCAAATAATCAATATTAAGTAATTTGTTTGAACAGCAAACTCTTAGAATCAGCAACATACAATAGACTTTTTTAGGTAAGCCGATTTCGTTGTCTCCTGTACTCAAAACTGTTATTGAATTGAATAAATGTACCAAGCCAAGAGAACTTAATAAGTGGTAGTACTAAAGCTAGTGCTCCGTTCAGTCATCCACGCTATAAATGAAGCCAATCGAAATCGCCTAAGAGAAATTTCAGCTTATTAGTCTACAACTCCACTCCAGGAGGAGTGGTGTGCTTAAGTAATTGCGCATAATATTTTAAACCGTTTCAAAAGAATACAAACAGCTTCAGTGTCTAATCCTAATTTAAATATTAGAGCCACTTTTATATCTGCAAAGTATTATAGTAATCTCTCAACAGACAACTTCTTTCAACATTTTGCTTCAACTTATTCACTACCGATGACATGACAGAGCAAAAAAAACTTGCAATCTGGCAGCGATGATGGTGCGGTAGTAGAACAATATAATGTTCATGTTATGTAAGGAAGAAAAATGTACAGCAATTTTTTCACAAGTAAAGCTCTCCCAGCATTTTTGTGAACTCACTCAACAACTCCTAAAAAAATCTTGTCTGCTCTTCTATTCTCTCCTTTTCATTTTCTCCTAACAATATTGTCCTCGTCCTCATGATTCCCTCTCTCAACCTCATGCTCATCACATCACCAAAGCCTTCATTGTCTACTTTATCATGTCATGTTGCACCGTATGCCTAAAAGTAAGCAGATTTTTAAATTGTTTGCAAGGATGGAGAAGCAAAAAGAATCTTTGTACAGCTTTGTTGGTTAAAAGGATGAGCCTGACGAAAAGTTGATATTATTTGCTGTGATGTTGTTGAGCTGTGAAGACAAGAGACTCAAAAGAGCAAAGTCACTCTTCTCTACTTACAAACTACATGTATTGCACGTTGTACTGCAAAAATATCAGCATCTTTCGTTTTTCCTGGTGATCTTCCTCCACACCATGTCGAAAAGATATATTCATAAGGTTAACAATCGAAACTATTCATCTCAATCCTCTCTGTGAACCATACTGGGAGAACGAAAAAGCTCTCTGGGGTCCACATAAAACATGGTATGGTACAGCTCTATCTGTGCAACACAGTAAATTTTTCTTGTAGTCAAGTCTTTACTATAAGACAACTTCACACCACGCTAATAACAACTGTAACAATCTCATAGATTGGCCATGGCCAAGTGGCAGTAGGCTGTCGGAACCGTGGGGAGGGCGGACCTGGCTTTAACATTGAAAGATTTCCCAATCAAATTTCTTCCCTTTCTATCAATGTATATACCTTTACCTATTTATGTTGAATGTATGTACCTACAGAGTCGACATGGATGTACAAAAAAGAGCTTTGGGTGCTTGCTCACTCAGCACCAAACGAAGCCAATTTAATTCCATTACTTCCACATACATCTTTTTCCCCTTCTTCTTATCCCATAAATGATATTTGATGGTTGGCATATGCATTCGTTTTTCCATGTGCGGTCTCACATATCCGCATTATGTTTCTTTTTCCTGAATGCAAGCATTTTGACTGTTCTCCCACGAGAGCACCAAAAGAGCTTTTTTTATACTTTTCAGCACCGTGTTACATATGCACATATTAATGTTGATGCTTGTGTGTGAGCACCCCATAATATACTTTCCACGTTAAAAGCTCACATATTATCTCATCTCCTTTTCGCTTCTCACAGCATGAGCAGGACTTATCACTATTATTACTTTACCATCACCATCTCTGACTGGATGCACAGGACTGGATGATAAACTATTATTAGTTTTGTACGCTTCTCGGATATGGCTAGTTTTTTGGCTTCACACATACGCAACCGACATCATGCTTTCTTATACCCCAACCTTTGACAATTTGAGCCCGTATAAGCTCAACAACTAGTCATCTAATCTTTTCTCCCTTGGGAACACCCAGCCAGCAAGAGCAGCAGTTCGGGTAACTGAAACCACCAAAAAACGAACCAAAACAGAGCTAGTCAACTCGGCACACCAAACAATGCAATGAAGCTTATGTGTGCAATATACATGCAGTAGTGGAGAAACAATCATTCTCATCGTTTCTTCTTTCCTTCTGGCCCACTCTTACTTATTGCTTTGCTCACCAAATAATATATCCCCCACCGGAACAACGTTAACTTTTCCTCTTGTGGCTTTTCGTGTGTATCTTGTTTTAGGGGATGGATAAAGAAAACACATGGACTACATGCATAAAACGATCCATTCTCCCATATAGAATATTGTAAGCAAGCACATTTTTACCATACACTTGCATCAGCGTTTATTTATTTTTTGGTGAACCATGAGAGTTTACGACGAGAGTCCCATCATCATGTGCGTTTCCTACAAAATAATGAATAAATGTATAGAGAAATATATAGGAATAAGAAAACAATAAATATGAAAACGGATACATCCAACTAAAAACACACACATAATATTTATTCCTCTATTACTATATAATAATCATGACGATGACGATCATGATGATCACGTCACCCTGCCTGTACTCCAAAACAACTACTGCAGCAGAACTTCTGTCCGTTTCTATAATATACGCTCGTGTTATTTGTGTGCCTGCCTGTTTGAAAACTTGTGCTGCTGCTGCTCCTACCATCACTCTGCTTTTTCTCGTGCCTTTATACTTTATTACTAAAAGTTGAGCAAACATTTTCTTATTGTTATATTATACGAACCACCTATTTTTATTCGTTCTTTTGCTCCTTCATGGAATTACGATATTATTATGATACGGTTACGGATACTGCAGACATGCTAGCAGAGCGCTGCGCTCCTCTAATGCATGATATTATTTTATACCTTTTACTTACTCACACGTTATTAAAAAACAGCGGAGCATAAAAAAGACCGAGTCTTTGAGAGAGTGCATGTGTGTGTCCTTCCCTTTATGTTGTAGGCAGTAGATAGACTGTGAGTGCTTGTTGTATTACACAAACACATACGCGTTTATAATCATTTATCGTATTTATTGCTGCTGAGGTGCATAATCTGACGAAGAGCTCCTGCTCCTCAGAGAGTCTTCTTCTTTGTGGTGACTTTTATGTTTGTTTGTGTATGTGTGTGGTTCTATGTACGTAAAGCGTAATATCAAACAAACATGCTACTCACACACATACAGACACACATTGTGTACATACACATAATAAATATCGATTAAGTTCAATTACCAGTCATTATCATTAAGTAAGTATCACTGCAGCTCGTCCGGCGGCCGGTCGTCCATAAAGTACGCTGTGAACGACTACCGTTGCTCTTGCAGACTTTTTTACATACTTCTATAATAACAGCGGAGCGTCAAGTTTTTTTCATCACTTTTACCTAAAAACAAAGCAATTGTGAACTTGGACTATTATTATAGCTTGTTTATGCAGAGGTGATTGTACATACAGCAATTTACCTGAAGAAAGTTTTCCAACGTGCGTAACAATAATTTTGCATGAAAACAAAGAGAAACAGGAAAAAAAGTCAGTCATTGGATTCAACTGTCATAATCTATAAGAGACTATATTTAATATAAATAAATACATATTCATGATACCCGTGACAAGACGGAAAAAAATCTCATCGGCTCATCATTATTCTGAAGTATACAAGTGCTTGAGTAAAGAATAGTGCACCAGAACGGTCTACACTATCATTAGCATTATCAACATTTTTTATCACCGACATAATCATCATCATATCTACTCGTTGAGTTTGCATTCATGGAAGAAGAGCAGCAAATTCCTCAAGAAAATAGACGAAAGGAAGCTGAAGAAAGAAGTGAAACGGAACTCAATATATTTAGTTCGACTTGACTGATTGTTGTGTGTGTTTTTTTTGTGAATTATTATAACAGCACTTCACAGCATTCGGCACACAACACTAATTCTGAATGAAAGGAATTATAATATGGATTTTTGAAGAAAAAAACTTGTTTGTAAATTGAAACAATTGCTCATTTTATTTCACGTTTACTTATCCAATCTTAAATTGGATTTGATATGTGAATGCATAATATGCTCCTCTAAACCGGTACAATATACAGGCTAAATAACTCCTCAGGAGAAATGAGTGCAGTGTAGGAGAAGCAATAAAAATAATGTAATAATGACACAAGAATCATTATTATTATTGTTATTGCTCAAGTAGCAACTACTTAACTGGCAATATTGCTCTAAGGCAAGAGGAGGAAACTGCAAGAGAAAAATGAACAAGTGCAAAAGTATAATCACCACAAAAAAAAAAACTTTGTTTAGTTTTTGTTTGCAATACAATTTGCATTAGGAACATGTCCCAGTCTACTGGTCATTAAAAAAAGTTTCAAGATATTTGGTAGTAATGTTTGTACAACCGACAATTAGGATTCCTCTCCAGCATGCAAGCAGAAAAGTAAAGAAATAAAATGTATGAACACTTGTCTATAAGCTGACTCATCTATTTGTTGAAAAAAATTGCGAAAAAGTGAATCAAGTGCACACGAATAAAAACACACAAGAAGAAAAGCTTTTTCTTGATGATCTGCTGATGACGATAATAAAGGAACGGTGGTGGTAGTAGTGATGTGCGTATGACGATTACGAATAGTAGCTCTTTGTGTTGTTCACGGTGGTATTAAGAAGCAAAGTTGTATTCCGGAATGGCCCTAGTCTGTCATTATTATTATGGTTATTACCTTGTTTTACTGGACGTGTTTCGCTCACATTTCGTTAACGTCTTCGTATAGACATGGTAAAGAAAGAAAGTGTTTTATTTATATGAGCAGTGAACAATAATAAGTAAGTGATAGGGTTGAGCAATAAGTTTGTTAAAAACTCTTTATTCCTTATCAGCCGCTGTTATTAGGTAAGGCGTATATTTATGATGAGATATACATTGCTGGCAACATAATACAATAATAGATATAAAAAGCCTTATAATCTAAATGAGTTTCGTTGAAAAAAAGTAGAACCGCACATGGTCAACCTCCGCATTCACCAATCATTATTACTTCTATCACCATCATTACTTGAATCGTTATGATTATCATTACTAACCATTGATTACGCTGCCGTTGTTGCTGATGATGTGTGATATGTTATGACTTGATGAATTATGCAAGTGTTCTACAGTTTCAAATCATTTTGGTGATCACGGATGAGAGGCTTGCTTTATATTTATAAAAAACTATACTTTATGGCGCGTGTGCACATTAGCTTTCTCATGAAAATGTACGTGAAATTTAATATTTTACTGGCTACCGGAAATTCAAAGTGGAATTTATGTTAAAAATAGTACTTTTAGCTATAATAGATGCGGTAAACCTTTAAGATCAAAACATTGATTGATTGGAAAGTTAGAAAGTCACAAATATAAGCGAAACCAAAAGTCGGTTTCTTTGACAGGAAATTCAAACAATTGAACTATTTAGCTCAGAGTAAACATTTCTTAAGCATTTCCTTCAACAAAGGAAGATAAAGCGTCCGAATGTCAAAATATTTATTTGCTAAACCCTCTCAACAATGCTAAAGGATTATTGAATAATAAGCTACTGGATGTAATGACACCTTTGGGATAAGTTCAACAAAGAAGAAGAAGAGGAGATGCATATTATCTGTGATGCACAAGTACTCCAAATTTGTTGACAAAACTCCCGACAAAAGGAAAAGAAAAAAATACTGCATTGTACTGCACTGTCACTAGACATCTTTTCGGCAACATCTATAACTCGCAGTCTTCATTCATAATCTCTTGTCATTGATTTTATCCCCCAAAGAAATCTGTTCCAGAATAAAACTAATCCGCAACCTCTACCACAACAGCAGATTTCATGTTCAATGATCCTTTCCTCAAGTTGATGAGTGTAAGTTTGGTGGCATCGGAGGGCACATTGCCCCTCATTCCACATCATCCGCATCTTCAACATTTTTATCACCAGCATCTTCTCCACCAGCAACAACCGTCGAATCATCATCAAGCTGCTGCTGCAGCAGCAGCCACCGCCGCCGCAGCAGCGATGTTAGTTCACAACGGAAGACTTCCCGGTGGTAGTCCCGTGCCTATTCCAAGTCCTAGCAGTTCACTTAGTCATCCCGAGTCTCCCCGAAGCCAAGCGGGTGACTCTTCAATTTCTCCTCCAGCAAGTACAAATAACGCACCGCTAATGACAGTCGCAATTACGGCAGAAGGGGACAGCAAGGAGCGTTTTCTTACGAGAACGCTTACAAAGTCTCCTCAAAACGAGAAGAGTGTGATGGAAGACAATGATGTCGAGAATGATAAACTTTTTAAGGATGGAAAGGAAATGGCTATGATGGAAGAGGACGAGGAAAACGATGAGGTGCTCAGCATCGGCGGAAAGGATGATGAGCAAATGATGATGGATTGTGACAGTTCAGTATCCGATAATAATGGAAGTGGTGGTGGAAGTGTCATTAAATCAGAAAAGGAAGAGGGTGGCGGCTCCTCCACCGATATAGCTAATAAAATTAATGGCCACTGTAGCAGCGAAGAAGACCACGATCATGATGATGACGATGAAGCCAGCGATAAGAAAAACTTCTCTCCCACCAGCCAACACGCTCGATGTCCTTCCACCACCACCACTGAAGAGTACGACGAAGATGAGGACGATAAAATGACACTGCCAACGAGCGAACCTGACACGACAAACTCCTCCAACCACCACAGCAAAAGGTCAAAAAGTCATAAAAACTCGACAAATAATAATAATAAGCAGGATAATCATCTTAGTAGTCAGAAATCTTATAGTGGTAGTCCAAATAATAAACTTAATAATCTTCATCATCCTTTCAATATCACCAATTTATCACGGCACTCACCCACCGAGGATTTGTACAGTCGACACCCCCTCCATCATCACATTCTTGGTGGTGGTGGTGTACCCCACCCAAACAATTACTTCCTTCAGCAACATCACAACCATTTCTTTCACCAACATCTGATAAATAATCATGATACAAGTAGTAATCACAGCACAGCGAGCAGTAATAATACAAATAACTCGACATCCCCGTCCCCATCGTCAACATCATTTAATAACAGTTTCCTTCAACAGCATCATCATCACCTCCACCCGCACCATCAACAGCATTTACAACAGCAGCAACAGCAAACTGCCGCTGTCGCTGCAGCTCATTCTCTCATTTTCTCTATTGCCAACATCCTCAGGCCCGATTTCGGACTGTGCAATAATAATAATAACAATAGCATTAATGATCATGATAACAGTAGTAGCAGCAGTAGCAAAAGTCCTCAGAAGAGTAACTCAAGTCATCACCATCATCTCCAACACAGTATTGCAGCCTTGCATGGTTTTGGGGCGAAGCGAAATTCTTCTTCTGGATCATCATCCGTAGGAGGAGGAAGTGGTGCAGGCAATGATAAACTAAATCACTACAATGGGAGCAGTGCCACCACCGCAAATGCAAAGCAACGATCATCGGGGCATCGTGAACACTCTGCTGCAGCCCATCATCATCATCGAAACAGCACCACCACACCAATAGATTTATCCAGACCTTCCTCCACAGGATCTGCGTCGACGACAATGCAGATGATCTCACCAACGGCGATGATGTCAATGATGTTGGAAAGGGGAGGGTCCACATCGCAAAGTAAATCACGGCAGCAGCAGCATCATCAAAATCCCAAAAGTCACCACAACAAATCCGATAAACACTCTTTTCACCATGTCGTCGAAAAGAGCAACAGAAAGCATCCGCAACAATCCCTGGAAAAGCCTGAGAGAGTAGTCACCCCTTCTTCCGCAAATCCTGATGGTAATCCGGGGGCTGTTCAAAATGGCACCAGCAATAATAAAAGCCTAACCGCCAACAACAACAATAATAAGGATAATAATTCAACTGCAGGAGAAAAAGAAAAGGGGAACAAAACATTGTGGCCTGCATGGGTTTACTGCACTCGTTACAGTGATCGACCATCATCAGGTAATTTCAATAAAAATTGCTCTATAATTTTTAATTTTAGTCAAGTTTTCAACTTGAATCTTAGAAGCTTAAAATTAGCGTATGACAAACAAATGATAGCATGCTAAATTAATCAAACCACATAAACGAGTACTTATAATAATAATTAGGTACATTAATACCACTTTATAAACAAATAGTAGCGGTAATGTAACTGATAATAATATAATTATCCTTTTTAATTTAATTATTTTATTCCGCTTCTGTCTGTCATGAAAATGAACGAGTCATAACTCATGTACGTTTTGCTTCGTTACGTTTTGCCATAAATCCAAGAGAGAGAAAAAAAATGTTCACACACTTTTCCGTATCTTTTCTCATATTACACGATAACGTACAATCGTACAAAAGCATATAGTAAAGCATTATTTATAAGGACAAGGTGATAGTGATGATGGTGATATTGCTTATGTACGATTTCCCGTTTTTCGTTATTCTACTTGATTTACAACTTGTCATCATGCTATATGGCTGTTATATATAAAAACCAGGTATTTTCATGCAGGTAGTATGTGGAGAGATACGTTTACCTGTGTACAATCTTCAGCATTTAAGGAGCACCGGGTGGACATGTACATGATCCAAACCTTCCTTTTACTCTTTTATTAAGGAAACGTCACAATGAGGAATTTTACCTGTAAACCTTTCAACAAAAATAACAAACATTGTTATAATCATCACTACAGCTTGACATTTTTCCTAATAGGAAAAGACGAAGGTGCAAGCCCACGTTCTGCATTGTGTACGATGCACCTATGCCTCGAAAATATTTTCCCACTGGACCCCTTTTGTCTCCTTTTCTAATCGATGCAATAAAAATAAAACAAGCAGTATAATTTGTGGTTTATTGTGGGCAATATTTTAAACAACAAAGACCACAATATAACGATTATTATTACAAGCTGTGAATTTCTATTATTACGCAGATTATGATGATGACGATTTCTCTATAAATATCAACAACACCAACAATGAAAGCAATTTCGGCTCATATACTTTTTTATTGCTTAATGCTCACTTATTCTTATCATCATTTATTAGTTGGCAAACAACAACACGTGAAAAAAATGGTTTCCAAAATTGACCTTAATGCGCTTATTTGTTGGTTGCACAAAAAAGAAAGAATGAGTAAAACAGTCAAATATATTGTCTCTTTTCTTCCAATGTGTTAAGCATGTACCCAAACATTGTTTGCCATACATTTCCATTATTCATCCATTCTTACATTCACAAAAAGCCCATGGTCTCTACTCATTCTTTCCATTACAATAATGCATTAAAGATAAGCGACATAAAGTGCCGCTGTTTATATACCCATTAGCAAAGCTATAATAGTAATAACAGAGTCATAATCAAATACTCAGGTGCATTTTATTAGAGCAATTAAGCATCCTCACCACCAACCCCTATGCTACCAGCCAAAGTCTGCTCCGAGAAGGCTCATATATTAAAGCTAAAAACGGCTGCTACGCTAATATGTGACTTCTATTTTACAACACGGGTAATTTATAAACCGAGACTTTTGGCATATTGATAGTACTCACCACCACCACATTATTCACTTACACACACAATTGTTATTGTTATTATTGCTATTATGGTGGCAATTGCAATGCTGTTCAATCTTAATGGCTTCTATTATTCATTTTTGTATGTATGTATAGGCACTTAATGAGATAAGCAACTTCATTCTTACTTTGTTCAATACTATAATAGACGACAAAATATATACATACCTATAATGGAATAAAATGAGATTCATCAAACTATCATCATTCCAATTTTTACAAGCAAAACTAATGTGGGAAAAGTAGAGGAGCAGTTAGATGGGATATTAAGTTGGCAGTTTACATGCATGGTTCCTGCACGTTATAAATAAGATGAATGTATTCATTACAAAGAGCAGTAGTTGAATTACATATCACACATTTTTCATTACAATGTTTTTTATATAATATGCAGCCGCAGACCTTGTTAAAATTTTGAAATGAGCTAATGCTATATGCACACATAACATTATACATTTGTGCATTTAGTAATGATATGCAAGTAAAAGGAACGGTTTAAAGTCTACTCCTGAGAAAAAATATACTCACGCATTCTTCCATCAGCAAAAATGTTATATGTGATGTTATGCATACTTTTACATGGGAGCAGAGTATCATAATAATATATGCTGAGTGATTATGTGCATACCATATCAGCGAATTCAATTATTTTCAATGTTCCATCATTACCATTATTCTGAGAGAAATGTATTAAAACATAATAGTATGTACTATGCTGTCAAAATAAGTTGTTCTAGTACTTGCTAATGTCGCATTTTTATCGCTGTCGTCGGCTCTCTTTTAAATTTTTTTCAACACAATTGCAATGATATTATAGACGACGACTGTATATGTATATTTTCATTATGTCGAGTATTTCTAGTATTTATATATATCATAGAATACAAAAAAATGAATGTTTAAGTGGCCATTGAACGCAGTTTTACAAGCTATTATTGCTTTGTTTGCTGCATACATAAAGCCCGTAACTAGTCACCACTCTCGGCAAGGAGTCCAGCAAAAGTAGTAGTTGTGAGCATGAGCGTAGTAGTAGTAGCAGGGGAAAGAAAATGACGTCTCTTATTTATTGTATTACCTGCATGTAAAGAGCTCAGCACATTACTATATAAGCGAAATGATCTGATAAAGAGTCCTACAAAACAGACAAAAACATTCAGTGGCTTTTTCAATTTGACTTGCTTCCACACAAAAGCCAAAAGCAGCCAACATTATTATATTTTTATCAAACTAAATATCAGCAGCAAAAAAGTTATATAACGTGTCATGTCTTTGCATGTCCGAGGCTTTAGTAGTATGTCACGTCATCATGATATCATGAGTGAGTAGGTATACACATAAGTATTATTACTTTAATGTGTGTGTGTGCACTAATAAAGAATTAGAGTTTGATTGGAAGGCCAAAATGAAGTGGGAGAAAATAAGAAATAAAATTCCTGTAAAACGAAACTAACGAAAAAAATCTGATTGATTTCCCTTCTGGTGTTTGCAGCAATAATGGTTTCATTAGCGCACAATGAGAGGTGGAGACATCAGCCAGTAATAATAGGCTTGATTGAATCAATAATATCGACTTAACGAGAGAAAAGAAGTTACAGACTGCACAACGAATTGAGCGAATTCGAAGGTTGAGTAGGCGATAATAATAATGGTTCCTTTGACTGGCGATAGGATACATTTCTTTTCATTGCTAGACTAGCTATGTTGCGTATTTTATTTTACACTTCTAATATAGCCTCTAGTCCATTCATAAAGCTTTAATGCTGCAGATGATACTATGTCCTTCATAGCGTGTCCGCCGTTTTAATTGATTACGCAAATTTAACTGCGTAGCATATTATGCGTAAAGCACAAAATGCGATGTAAACTCATGGCACTACTGAGGTAGATTGGTAGGCTGTTAGAATTGCGTACTTAAATGGATGTCCTTGTTGTTGTAACAAAGCTGTTACTTTCAAAATTAAAACTGATACTACTTGGATCTAAGAGTATTTGATACATGTATACAGACAACATATAAAAGCAAGATTCAGGAAACGAAAAATTAAAATGGGAGCAAGCTAATGGTCCTTGATTAAAGGTTTTTCTGGAAATGTTGATGATGAATACGTTATTTATTCGCATTCATTTTCATTCGTATGTTCTGGCTTTGTGCGCAATAAAGCTCAACTACTCTTTAATTTTAATTAAAAAGAGTGAAACTCGGTTGATGAGAATGAGAGTCTACTACTTTTGGTATATGGGAAGGATGATGAGAGTCGTGTATAATCCAGCAAAAAAACCATAGGCAGGGCAGATGATGAAAAGCAGAATGAGTCAAGAGAAAGTGCAAAGTCATCGAGTTTTTCAGCGAGAAATTCTATCTAATCATTGTCAAAATACAAAGTAATTGTTGTGGCGTTTGGTGGCATATGAGAAGCATACCGGAAGAGCGGATGTTGCTTTATATGGTGGGAGAAATGAAATGTTCAGGAATAAAATGCAAACTTCCCCTTGAGTTTTTCTGGTTTCCTCATAAATCTTTTGAGAAGTGTGAAAAAGTCAATGAAAGGCGAGACTAAACGAGGGGTCGCTGGCTTTGGCTTCGTAACTATTTAAAAAGAAAGCTTTTCTGTGTGCCAGGCCAGAGCTTGTATACAAAATTTGAATGCATGGTTGTGTTTTGGGGTAAACAGCAATGGATTATAAGAGGAGGTGGAATAATATGAGGGTATTTTAGAGCATTTTTGTCTGTTCATTGCTTCTGAAACTTGTTTTCATCAAGAGATTAATGGAGATGGCTCTAATTAATTCATTTACTGTATGCTTCTCCATACCTTTCTTGCATTTCATTTAGCTTTGAGCGGGATTTTTAATGTCTTCTATTCACGAAATAATGGGTGCATTCATTTCAGTAACATCGATAAAAGTTACGGAGACCCTGTAGTTGTAATGGTAATGAGTACTCAAGTCTTTAATATAAATTCCAGGTCATGGGCACGATGAGGCGACAACGGTAAAAGTAATTGGTATATATTTGGAAGAAAATTTTCACCGGTAAATTACTCCAGTCTCAAAGTGAGCAGCGTCATTGTTGTCACCGCTAAGAGTGGGAATATTAAGGGAATCGACCAACGAAAATTACTATCTATGCTTAAGAGTTTTAATTTCAAGTTCAAAGAGCTACTCTACAAACTCTATTCTTTGTCCTTTGAGAAGTGAACATACCTTGTGCGGTACTTGGCTTATGTGACTTTGAATTCATTAGCTGTCGTCGTGAGGCTAGCTTTGCGTATGACCACCTTTCATAGAGAAGAACAAAGAAATGCCTTTGATGTCACCTCATGCATGATTGGGAATATGATTAGGTGTATAATGTGAAATCAAGTACGCTTTTGTTTCGCCGTTTCAAAACTTGGAATAGTTGAAAATTAGAATAATTGTCAATTTACGAAAAGAAAGTATTATAAAAACTAGCAGTATATAATTTTAAATATATTATACTGCATCAGTTTTGCTCGTTTTTGCTCGTGTTAGAAGAAATTGCCGCGTTAATGTAAGCGGCCTCGGAAATTAAAAATATATAGCTCCAACGGATTAGTTATCATTTGACAATATGTACGTTATTGTAGGATTAAGAATTTTCAATAAAGAATCTAAAGATCGATGAATGTAACTTTGTCAGATATGGACTTTTTCTCGTGTGAAGTTTCATCAAAACTTTATAATTCGATTGTCTATCAATTCATTTCAAACCAATTTTTATCTGTGAAATGGAAATAGAATTACCTTACCTCTCTTTTGACCGAACGAATGTAGTAACTCATATCATGTAATCGAAATTTCTAGGAAGGAAAGGAATTATTATAGTATACTGAAATTATGGACAATTTTTTATTGTTGTATTGCAGCAGCTAGTATAACCAAACATTATACGGACAATTTGAAAATCTGAAACATCAGATCTTCAATGAATTTCTTCTGACAAACAAGTTAACAATAGACTGTCAAAATTAAAATGTTCCAAACGCAATAATTTTATTAATACTAACGAGTACAGTTTGTATTATTGTCGAGTTCCCCTGTTATTGTGTATCAGCTTTCAGTTGTTGAAAGATTATGTTTGAGATATGAGCAACTAGAACTAAGTATTTTCCGCATGATTACACATTACCAACTTCTATTTGTGGGCGTAAGAAGAGATTGCGAAATTATTAAATTGCTATACATATTTGTCTCATAACATGATTTATAACCTGTGGATTGGCTTGTTTGTAACTTTTAATTGCTAATGCGTCTCCTTTTTAAGTAGAACAAGGTAATCACAGTGTTGTTTGAAATAATATGTAGCCATGAATTGACATGGGAAAAATATTACTCCAAAATCTATCCACTTCATGCAAAGTTATTAAAATTTATGCATACATACATATGCCGATCTAATGAACGTATTCTAAAAAACACCAAAAGTATTTTGAAGTAAAAAAAAGTAAGGTATCATTCACCTATTGAAGATTTTTACAAAGATCTGAGAATTCATCCAGATATGTAAATTTTATATTTCTCAAGTGCGGCTTGTCAAAGCAATCACTCAGCGGCAGTCAATTTTACACAGAGTACCGCTCCCAGATTACAACAATTCAGACTTCATGACTGTAACAAGTCAAAACAAGGAACCCGGTGAAAATAGGAAATATTTATGCATTTTTTACAAAAATGAGTCACAACGGATTATCTTTTCTCTAACAGAGACATACCTTCACTAGAAAATGAATGAAGGGAAATAAACCAACATGACAATTGACTATTCACAGTAAGCTCTCCTAATCCAGGATTAGTTTATGTAGCTTTATTGCTTTAACCTCCCCCGACAAAAATGAAAAAGTTCAATGGTTTTTTAAGCACATGAATGTTTTTTGTTACAAGTACAAAATCTTGCATGATGGTAGTGGCGGCGATGATGCTGGTGATAGAATGAACTGGACCAAAAGGTTCCTCAAGCCTCTCTCGGAAAGCTCTCCCGCAAGCAAAAGAGTCAGTGTACGTGTATGAGAACACACGTAATAAATAAATATCGTGTATCTGAAGTAATTCCTCTTGACGATCACGACCCCACAGATAAAAACACGGCAGATGCTCATCTTTTCCAAGCGTACTCTTTTATATCTATAATTCATGTTTCAAACCAACCTTATAGGCAACTTTATACGAAACCTCTACTAATAATAAAATTATGTCCATGTAGAGTTGCAGTTTACAAAGTTCAAATTTTATAAGAACTAGTTTGTATAATTCATAGTACTAGAAACGGTTACAAATTAATAGGGAAATTACTTTCATTCACTTTCTGTTTCATTGCAACATCGTATTGTAAAGTGAGAGAAATTCAGCAAAGAGTGATTGGAATAAGTCACAACAACTGGTGTCATACTTCTAATTAAACCGTGTCGCGTTTTGGTCAATATAATTGTATGTAGTTGTGCATGTATGGTTATGTATGTTTTTGGATATAAGATATTAAAAAATATAACTGCAAAATTTAAGACTCGAAACAATTGTTAGAGTGAATCAACTTGGTCTGTGCATGCAATATTTATCCATATTGTTCTTTGAAGTCCATTCCAATTTTCAGGTAGATTCATGCAGTTTGTAAAGGCAAAGATTTTTAGTTATAGAGTATAAGACGAAATATTACATTGTACATTCCAAGCATCTTTTGTAGATTTTGGCAGAGATGCTCTTTTAGCATGAATGACCATGATTGGATAAAGATCAGGGTTGAAAAGCGGACAAAGATCCATAAAAACTCAAATTGAATTTTCAAAAAATGATAAAAGTACGATACGATTCCCCGTTGACATTTTGAGTTTGTTAAGTCATCCGTAGATGGCAACTTTATTAGATCATTCGCATTTTTAAAGATATTTTGGATTGTTATTGTTGCTCATTTTTAGCAGGCATTCTTTAAATGTAAGCTATAGTAAAAAGTTGTATCTGTTGTTGATGCTCAAGAATATAGATAAATCTCCTTTGCACCGTGTACTAAAGAAAAACCATAACAGAAAAGGAAAACCTCTTCATCTCATTAGCGGCTATGATGGGATGATTGGGCATCCTCCTTGCTGTGTACTGCACTACAAACTACAATATATGCCATGAATAAAAGTTCTACCGCAAAAAGGCACACGAAGATTATTACCCGAACAGAGTACCTCCTGTAGTGAAGCATGGTTGTTATTCGCTGAAGTGAAAACTTTACGTGGAAAGGTGAAAGCTTCAAAATGAGCAGTCGATAACCAAATAATGCATCGTCGCATGCCAGATAATAAAAATGTTTCTCTGACCCTTGGCAAAAATAGAAAGATAGGAGATCTGCAATCTGCACAAAGGCATTCCGACATTATCATAGAGTTCCTTCTTTTTACATATAATCAAGTGGTTGCTTTCTAAAGGTTCAAAGGTAGCAACGAAAATCCTCTTTTCATTGCTCTTTTTGTGTTCCATAACTCCGCATGTGACTATGCACAAAAAATGTTTTAATGGTTTTTATTATGGTTCATTCATTTTTATGATGAGTTTGAAACGGAGTTGAATATTATACACTGTTTACATTGATTATCATATTATTTAAAACAATAAGGCAACGCTTCTTCCTTTCAACCTTTTTTACTATGTATCTCTCTCTTTTGATCTACCGATAGATCAATAGCATGATATTATGTGTGTACCTTTCAACACACTGGTGCTGATACTTTGATATATTGATTTCAATTACCGTCCCATTCGGCAAAACAACACGATCTCCTCTTCGTCGTCCCTTGATCACATATACCTATCTCTTATACTTGTCTACAACCTATTGTCTAAATATGTAATCTACACAAAAACCAAACAAGCTACGGACCTATTCTTCTAAAATCAACCAGCAGCAGTTGCTTTAAAGTAATCTGTAATACAGATTTGAACAACCACCAACACCAGCACCACCGTCGAAGAAACATCAGCAAGTTGATCAAAGCTACTTTTTTATCTGAGCTAACCGAAAACCACACACATGCACAAACAAGAAAAAGTGATCTAGTTAGCGTTATCAGTGGAAATCAATCGGTCTTTCTGTCCCTCTGAAAAAACATGACTAACTTTCAATTGTACTCATTGTACTTTCTATACTTTCGATCATGATGGTCATAGAGGGAAATATATATGGTAGAACCGTATGCTACATGACAAGTCACTATAATAATGAACTGTCCCCAGATTGTCCCAAACGTTTTTTTCCTCTCACAACTTCCAGAAAACCAGGCACAATCAATAAATAAAATCTTTTTTTCTCCATTTTCAATCCAATTTCTTGATTTCAATCAGTGCCAATCGCACATTAAAGTACATTTGCCATATGCACACTGAGAATCAACTTTGGAATGGAAAAAAGACAGGGAAGCGTTGATTGTAATCCGTTCCTTGTCAGAGGAAGCTTCTTCTACAATATCTAAATGTAATCATGAGAATAAGATATATATCAACTCTGCTCCATGTTACGTAACACATCATCACCACAAAAATAATTGTCTTTCACTGATTGGAAATTACAATAAAAAGGCCGCTGTCGATATAGCCGACCCACCAGCCTGTTTCTTCTGAGTGAAGTCATTAAAAGTACTCATTATACAAGTTTTAATGTGATTACTCGATTGACAACAATGACAAACGAGATACCGGCGATGAGTCCAGAGAGAAAAGTCAAGTGACCGCCACTTTAGCACTACTGTGCGTTTGTCAGTTGCAGAGAATAAAAACGCACTACCCAATTGTGCATTCTCTTATTGAAGCTGCTGATGTTGAAAAACGAGACAGGGGGTACCGTTTTTATTTCATTGTAAATTTTTATGTACACACGTAGGTAATCTATACCTGGTTTAATGTGCATAAATACTTATGCAAATTTCTTGTCCTTCCACTCTAACTTTCAATTGCTATATTAAGTGAGGAATGTTTTTTTAAAGTTTGAACCTGCTGTTATCCTGTCTAATTTTTGCATAAGAGATTTTAATCCGATGAAGATGATAGAGAATTGGCATATCTAGCCAGTCTTGAAATGTATGTATAAATGCTTGATAGTGAAAAGGTGGCAATCTATGTATGTGGGCATACTGATGAAAGCTTGTTTATTGTAGTGCACAGCATGTCGTGCGGTTGATCTCGCAATTTTCTGTTTTATTTTTGAAAAAATAAAAAGTAAGAAAGAAGCTGTTTGGAGATGCTCTTTTTTCTGTTATGAATTTACAGATTCAGCTGTTTGTCAGGGTTAATTCTTTTTATCTCTCTTTTGAGGATTGCATTCTTTTTACAATTTTTCTCCTGGGTTTTTGTTATTGATGAAGTTAGAAAGGGAAAGAATGCATGAGAAAATAATATTGTGTATTGCCTGTCGTTCTTATTATTATTATCATCATATATAGAAAAATCTATATCTAATTCCTTCACAACTACGCATCATACACACAGACAAGCAAAGTTTGTATCAAAAACCACTGGATTACACTTTTGGTACATTGTGTTGCACTACTAGATTGGAAAAGACCCAAGACAAGAACAGACCACACACATGCTTTTGAATCTATTACTTCATACTACTATATACGCTCGTCACGATGATGATGAGTAACAGGTATACACTATTTATATCATGTATACTAACATGCTTTTATATACTTTGATACACATGTCCCTTATATAAATCCACACGAAGTGGCATGTTTCAGACTCCTCGTAAACAATAATCAGCTTTTACCGATTTCACAGGAACGGATATGTTCCTTCCTCCTCCACTTTTGACTTGTTAGCTTCCGATAAACCCGCTGTTGAATTGTGCAGGTTTGCATTTTTATGTCTGCTAGGAGATCAAAGTGAGAAGTTAAAGGTTACCGATTAGTTCATTAAGGAGAAATTTGCAATAGTTTAATTGCAATAAAATTCATTTTTCCTTTTTGAGCTCGTAAAAATTAACAGCGCCTTGTTCATATCATAGGTCAGAGGAAGTAAAAATATCTTCAAGGACTGGAAACATCATTTAGGCTGAGCCGAGCACACTAGGAAATTTATGGGGCCAGGGCCAAGCTTTCCCCTTAAAATGTGTTACTACGTACGTACTTTTTAGTGTAGATTGCACAATCCATAAATGAATGAAACGATAAAAGTATGTATCCACGCCATTGGCACAATGCATTTACTTACCGGTACACATAAATATTCACTTTACTATAAACTATATGCATGTTTTAAGAACGGAGAGGGACCGTCATCTGTTACAACCGTGAGTCCGTCCGTGTCCGTCTGTCAGTCTTGTTGTTACGTGAATTAATGAAGTAATAAGGGAAATGTCCAGCCTATGTGGTCCATGAGAAATAATAGGCATATAAAACTATACGAATTTACATATAAAAATATATTATACACTCTACAAGCTATATCAAAATTGAAAATTTCACAATAAATGTAATATGTTACCTGCTTCATTCCATGAATACGAGTAAACCCATTGAGCTGATTCATGTAGGCTCATATTCGCTGTAATTGTAACGTGTACTGATATTGATAACGCTCTTTATCGTTTTTAGGGTTAGCGTCGAGTTTCTTTCAAGTACACTTTACTTTCCGAGCTTTCCTATCATCATCTTCCTGTTAGCGGTAGGTATATGTAAATTTGACTGACTGAACTCTGCCCTTGTTGTTTCCCATAATATATCAATGCATTATTTTGGCTACTGTGACGAATTTCAGCATAAAATTGTTGTGGCTCGCATTACAGTTTTGATATGGTCTTTTCTGAGTATTTTTATTCAACAGCAGCTCATTATTTTTTTATACATTTTTTGCATGTACTCATTCTTATTTCCTACCAAATATTAAATAATATATGCAAAATGACCAAGTTTCATGTTTTCATTTGTGTGTAGCCGATAGAAAGATGATTTGCACGCATGCTCTCCTTTTAATTGAATATTATGGGAGGTCATATTGCGTTTCATAAAGCTTAAACCGGTGATAGTGTTTATGACGTGATGTTCTCATTTTAATTACTGTCTTGTAAGGACATCTTATAATTGCAGAAAATGATTATTACTAGATCACTTGCTGAGCATGTTTATTATTCCATCTGATGGCTACTACCTGTTTTCTATTGTTTTTGGTAAAAATTGCCAGTTCGAATATTATGTTGCAATTAATTATCAGCTTTAAGGAATTATATGTTTACAGTGTATACAACTTCGTTTGCCTAAGGTAGCATACCATTTAATTAGTTAAAACTTCAGCTCGTATATGTCTGCAGGGTAAAACACAGTCGCCTCACAGATGGATGTACTCACAATTTTAAGGCTTATGGCTTAATGATTGTTATAACCAAACAAAATTTGATAATACATGATAGAATTTTATTTATCATAAGTTGTTTCTAGATATTATATAGGTACCTAAGATTCAGTTTTGCAAACCACTCAATTGAAATCGTAGTAATCCGTAAACCATTAAGTTTCCTTAAGAAATGGACCAACTAATATGTAGCTTTCTGCAATTGTACTAGTTCTGTGTTTGCCATTTGTATTACATATACTTATGTACTACGGATTCGTTAAAACTAGTAGTGGTTGGTGATGATTGCATCATGTCGTATGTGATTAAGTTGTTATAAAGCATAATTGAATAAAATCATTTTAATGGGTTTATCATGATTCTACTGAATGACAAGACCCATGACGTATCAGAAAATTGCTTTAGTTTTTTACAAAGATAAATCATGCGTGAGTAACTACTTTAAACCAATAAATTCATTTAAATATTCATTTACACAAAAAAAATTGAATAGAGATACCCACTATTATTTATTATAAAAATTGTGTTGATCAAAGTAAACATTAGTATTAGTTCTCAATTTTCAAATGCTAATAGTTCCAAAAGTCTGGGATTTAAAACAGACAAATCTGATTCAGTCGTTGATTCAAAAATTCACTTCTTATTGTTCGCTGACTATCAAAGACCCTGCAATAGTAGTGTCCATTCAATTTGATTCTGATGATATGAAAATTCATTATATTTTTTATTGATGCCTTTATATAAGATGGTAAGGTAAATATGCTATATACATCCTTCTAAGAGGAACTAGACACTGTGAACCAGTAATACCTTTATTGTATTGGTTTTTCATCACATTATGATGTTTTCTTCAACTTTTTCACACTTACATCATCTTCATTCTGATCATATCATGCAACTCAAACCAATATTTGTTTCTACAACTTTTTCATCGAAGTTTCCCAACATAAAATATAAGAATTTTATGCAGTGAAAAGATTTACAGGAAAACATACATAAATAAAAATGTTCTCTAATGCTCAGAAAATATGAGTTAATCCTCTGTTGCACACCAATGCAAATCTCTGAATCAATAAATTCATTTTTTCCAATTTCATATTCAAATTTTCTCGGTTATTTACTGGTCGTATATTGCACAACAAGTTGAAAATATCTTCAGGCATCCATTGTATTATATAGCATCCAGGTTAGAAAAGGATTGAGCTGTTAGGGATCCCTTTGGAGTGAGAAATTATTGCGTCACACATGAAAGGCTGTGGAGAAAGAGATGATAGGCCAGATGATGGCAACGAAAATTATGCTGACCATAATATGTCCGTCTGTACCACAAATGTTTAAAGATTATGCATTATGCAAGGTAAATGGCCAATATGTTGCAATAACAAAATACATGGTGCTAGTAGTGACCAGTGAGTTCTTTTTATTTCATTGAGTATGCACGAACAAATTTGCATATTATTCTTCTCATTTGTCTTATCCAGTAACTTTAAATTGACATTTTTGCCAAAAAATTCCATAATAAATGGTAAATCCTAACTAATGGAATGCTCGAATGCTGTATTCAATTCAGTTCATTCATTCAGGAAAAATTACCAAACAAAATTGCTGTCGTGTGAGTAAGCATTTACAATTCAAGGGCCATCGTTTTCCCCTACTAAAGATAGTTGTGTGACATTATACAAAAATTCCGGTAGTAGTGAGTCATAAGAAAATCAAGACGAAAACGCGTATGGCATACGAAACTCAAAAGTGTACATGCTCACTTTTTCCACGCATGCCAGTATGATGATGACTTAATACACTAGTAAAAATGTTGACTTTAATGTATTACCGTTGACGAGAGAGGGAGAGAGGAACAAAGATGATAAACGATATCGTATATAGCATATCATGATTATGATATTATTATTTATAAGTATATCAAGACGATAAATACAAGGTTTAGAGCAGTCCTCACTACTGTGTGGCTTCTGCTCCTCTCCTGCCGGACTGATGAAAAGGGCAAAAAGAGAAGAAAAGATAGATATAAAAAAAGTGAAGTTTTACATCATGATCATAATAGTGATACAGAAAGCAAAAGTATTATTAAATCTGTGTATAAATTGTAGTCTGCCAAGTCCACTTCTATTCAGCAACAATAGCAAAGAAGAGAAAAAAAACGAAGAAGAATCTTTTTTGGCATTTAAGCGAATTTATTACAAGTTTCAGATAAAAATGATACTTGAATGGTTTTGTGGTTCTTTCAAGAGTATTTTTATATGGCTAAATATATGATCATGATATTTTTATAAGGAATTATTCAACAGGAGCTCTGTTGATACAATGAGAAAAAAAACAGCAGCACCGGCTGCCGCATCAAGAACAAGTAGTGTGAGTGTGATCCGCTTTTACATATCGCAATCGCAAACTAAGCATTGTTGTTATTAAAACATGAGCAAAGTGTGGTAGTGGTTTTGTATGGTGTGTGTGTTTTTGCTGGAATAATAAAAACGTGGGCAATGGGCAGACAAGGTGGATCATTGTATGGGGGGTCCTCAGATCCCGCTGACCTGGCCGTCAACCGCAACCATTTCAACTTGTGTGGCTTCTCCTTAATAGAGACATTCCATGCACGTCACAACATTACGTACAAACAACAACAGCAGCAGATTATAATAATATTACAAGAGGGAAAAACACGCTGCTTACTTAGTTAAGAGAAACATTAATACATTACTAAATACTCTGTGTGTACATATTTTTTTAATATGGGTACATATGCAAACATCAAATTCACTTGAATTAACTCTTCATCAAAACAAAAACGGCTGTGGAGAGTGCTAGGATGAGATTATTATATAGTAAAATAGATCCGTTTATTTTTTATAAAAATTACATAAATACTCACTTCATTTTATTGAAATATACTCACCTCACTCCTCTCCTCAAATATCCAAAAGTTGCATATCATTTAATTCCTCTACAATCGCAATATTCATCATCATGACCATCATCATATTAAAAAAGTAATATAGTCATTTACCTTTTTTTGTGGTGGTGCTAGTGTGTATATTTATGCATAACATATTATTGCACACACACGTAGACAAGTTTATATCAAAATATACTTCTTCAAACAAAAGTGGTAGTTTAGGAGTCCGGTCTTTCCTAAAGATGAGTGAGTGAGCCGAGCAGAACAATAAAAGGAGGAGGTGGATGAAATATTATGTGCATGCATTAAATACCAATGTGTGGGTATGCCTATTCTCGACAGTCAAGTCATAATAATTTAGGCGCAAAAACGTTTTAATTGCTGAAAATCATCCCATCCATTTTGCTAGGGAAAAATCTTTCGAGTTTTTCTCCTTTTCCTTTTGTAATTTTGCTCAATACTTTTTTTTGCAAAACTTTTGTGTGTAGCTATTAGCTATACTGCACTGCAAGTTATTTTGTGACAATGTGTCTCATCAAAATCGTCATCAGCTCATGAGAAAAGATTTATTTTCCTGTAAGCAATTTGATTTGGTGCAAAAAAAGTACACAAAGCTATTATTCAACAAATTTTGCGCTGAAAAGGAAAAAATGCTTTAATTTTGATATACACAGATAAGCAATTATTTAATAGGCAAGCTTTGTTTTTCTGAGAAACGTATGCTATTAGATCTACAATAAACAAATGGTCAATGCCAAAAACTCACGTTTCACTAAACCATATACCAGAAACAGAAACGTAAAGATACGAAGTGCACTTAAGAAATGAACCCACGCAAAAAGAAAGATCCACACAATGCAAATTACGTTGGCATTTTTCATAAATGCGTACTTTATTTTCTGGGTTTTATCCTGAAAATGAAGAGCGTTAAATTATTATTTCATCTTTTAACCACTTACCTCATCCGCTTATACTGCTTCTGCTGCTGTTGGCAAAAAAAACCTGTTATTATTGCATGAAAGAGGCGATAATCTCCCAAGACGAAAAAAATATTGAAGAAGACGCATCTTAATTTGGCGCATCTGAACTTGATAAGGCTGAAGATAGTGATGGTGGATTGTTTGTTGGTGCATGCATGGACAAGTCCATATTATCTGTTTCACTCGATTAGCATGTGTGTGGTATCATAATTACCGTGAAACGGACAACATGCTTACATTGATGCGATTGTAATTGTAACTGTTCCCCCATCTTTATTAATTCACTTGTCATCTAAGCATATTTGCATAATATTTTTACAAAACATATACCAACTGGGAGCAAGTATAATTTTTGAATTCTTTGGCCAGTTTTACAGTTTTGCAAATAGCGTATAATTATAGCGCTTTGCGAAATTTGATTAATTAGAAGAGAAACAATGAAATGTTTTGAAACTTATTGTGAATTTATACGGGCACATTGCAGTTATCAATTTCAATTCAGTATTTTTCATGATCCGGATGGCATAATATATTTTAATAGATGATTGACTTTTATGTTTGATACATTATATTCGAAACTATAAAAGTTGCTGTCACATTAACATCTCTGTGTCCGGGTAAGATATCCTACTTTACCCCCATTTAAGTAACTGTATAATTCAAACATGTAAAGGTCGTAGACGGTCTCATAAACAGGCGCAAAATGTTCATAAACTAGTTAATGATATGTGCAAATAAAATTTAATGCTTTCCCTCCATTTATTTGCAAACAATTTGTCCTAAACTAGTGCGCATTTTGAAAGCACAAAAAATGCACTTGCAGGGAAGCAACGTTGCTTGTGTAGGTATGCATTCAAAACATGTGAATATATATTCATAATTTCGTGTTATAATAGTGTCGTTGATGACAGATTTCATTAGGTCAGTAATTGAAGTGTTCCGGAGGCAATAAAAAGCAACTGAGAAGAATACAGCTTGAAAGTTTGTGTGTTTTTTCGTTGCCTCTGGCATAAACATAATCAGCCTTGCAGGATAATAATGACGATGACGATGATGGTTTTATTTATGGATCAAGTCAATAAAAATGTGTGTGCGTAAACTTTAAGTGGTACGTGCGAAGCCTAAATTGGATGAGGAATTTCCTGTGAGAAAGATAAACTTCAATTTATGTACTCTTTTTTAAATACAAAACGAAAGAGAATTAAGGATGAAAAAAATATTTCATAAAATATTGCATGACCATGTTTCTATTATGGAAGCTGGAGGAAAAAGGAAAAATCTCCTTTTTTATAAAGTCGAGCTTTCAATAAGTGCCCTTTGAAACCGAAACGTAAAACTCTCTCACAACACATCATACATGCTTTCACGACATGCGTTGATGTGGGTGGGCTGCAAAGGTGACATTTTGAGGCACGAGTTTGACGGACCGCGAAATTATCACGATGAGTTTTTAGAATGGAATGTCTACTTAATAAAAAAACATAAAAGAATGAATAAATCCTTTTAGTAGAAGAAGGAATAAAATTGTTTTGAATTCTTTTGAACAAGGTCTGAATAGATTTCTTCAATTCTTTGTCTTTTTCTTCTTGTCACATGCCTACTTGATTTTTTAACTGTTTGAATTTTGAGTGAGTAAATCAGTAAAAAAAATTGGATATGACATAATTCCTAATAGGATATGAAAATGTAATCCTTTATGTTCAAATGCAAACAATATGATTTGAAAGGATTTCTTCTCGTATAATGACTGACTCGAAAACCTGACATAATGCCTTGCACGAATGAATGATTTTCCTTTTAGAGTTGGGAAGAGCAGTCTTGGTTATGTGGGGTTTAAATGGGCATAGAAGATGAGAACGATGAAGATGACAGTCAGTCAGTGAATGATTGTTGATGGACTAACTAAGATAGATGTCTGTTTTTACTGTTTTCCTGATTGATAACAATAAAAAATCATATTAGAAATCATAAAAAGCAGGCTTGTTGGTGACTTTTAAAAACTCTTCAGAGAGACTGGTGAATTGGATGAATGTGTAGCCCTCCTGCAAAGTGGAACGACTTTGGTTCTGCTTTAAAACACGACAAGAAATTAGTGACTCGTAAAAAAATTAACTTGAATTTGACTTGACACTTGATACAGATATCAACTAGGAAGGTTCTCATTTTTAGAGGAAAGTGGTGTGTGAGCTAGCGAGGGAGCTGAAGTTGAAACAACAGAAAATGATGATCTATTTGAGAGTCTCGTCGCAACTTAGATTTCTGATAAGCAAATAGGTAGTTCAAGTGCATGCGTCTTATACTGTATATCCATTGTTCAGTAAATAAAATGGGTTCAGCTTTCTTTGAAGCGTAGTTTCCATCGACTTTGGCTCTAAAAGCATTATCAGAAGCCCAACATGGTCTTAAAATCCCGAATTACTATTACCATTAACCCTCATTACCACATTTATCAGCTGTATTGTTTTAACTTCACCTGTCTGAATTCATTAATATCGTCATCACCTCATCTCACATTAACCCTTTTCTCAAAAAATGTAAAGACTCTTTTCGTTCTTTATGCTGGGATTATCTATGGAGTTTTCGGTGACAGTATTCTGTATAAACTCTTGTTGATCTAAATGAACAGCGTAAAGCATCCAATTATAGGAATAATATACATCTACTTTGATTCAGGAAGTTTGATTCGGCGACTAAAAATATGACTCGTCTGGATCACGACAACAATGATGAAATTTTTTTATGAGTTCAAAATGATCTTAATAAAAAATTCATCGCTTTCATGCTCGTTATGCGTAAAGGTGTAGATGACATGACCTTTAGTCACGTCATGCAATCCACTGCTCTTATGTATTTTCTAGAGTCTCGACTGGCCGGCTCCTCAGTTTTATTGAAGCGTTGAAACTACCGTAAAAATAATGGTGATGAGAAAAAGATTCACATCTCATTAAATTGAGTCGTTTGTGTGGAAAAATTAACACATGAGATTTTGATAATGGAGATGGATTCTCTCTTTTTGGGCAGATTATTGAGTCATGAGTTGATGATGGACGGTTGCTTATGGCATGTCATATACCTTGTGTTGTGTCTTTACTAGAAAAATTCTATGTTCCTCATTGGCATCATCACTGACTGATCGAAATTCATAAAATGCCGACCACTTCATACACGCTGTTGTTTTATTTCGTCGGAAAACCACAGGACAGGGCCATTGTAACATGCCGGATTTGTTTCCTGTCGCCTCTTCATTGTTTATTTATATAAATAGAAATACAACTAGTAAAAAATACACTTTGCGTGCCGCAATACACGTACCTACTTCAACTTAAGAAATACTCATATAAGGTTAATAAAGCAGTCATACAGACGAAAAAAAGAAGATTAATTGGATTGAGAAGCGAGATCATGTTTTCTTTAACTTTTTTGGCCATTGTCATCGTCGTCGTCATTCCCTTAACAGAAAATAATTTTCGGCTACTGATGATGGCTTTTATGAGGATATCGTATCATATGAATCGCATGTAATACCTTTTGTGTTGCTGGTGGCCTGACAGATTGCCACCATTAAGGGAAATATCGTCTTCATCTCTGATGATCCCCCTGAAACTATGATTTAATAGTATGGTTTCCTTATTAGGACACTTTTATTTTCTTATGGTCATTTGATACTTGATATTTACATCTTATCAATGCATATAAGTTTGTAACAAGCAGGAGACAAGTATGGCACACACAGTAAACGTAATCCTTTCTTATGCCGAGTCTGTGTTTATTTTACTCATCAAGCAAGTCAGTGATTAGCTGATGACCCAACAGACCTCCCTGAAAACGGCAGAGAATTAGATCCACGAACAATGCACGGATATGTATTACTTGTGTGTGTAGGCGCTGGCGCTGCCGTTTTCAAAATAAGAGATCAAATTTCCTTCTTTGATGATGTAGGTGCACAAGCTGAAGCAGGTGGATAGTAAAGCGGTGTGTGGTTAAATGGTGTTTCCTTTGTGAAAAATTGAGTCATATATAAATTCCCGTATTTGCGCGTACTTTTCATGAAAATGTTGAGAGGATGGATTTAGATGAATGAGGTTTCTTTTTTGATGAAACGTTACACCACGCCACCTTCAACTGCGCCCTGCCTTGAAACTTTTCATTGTCCACTAAAAGTAATACGAAACCAATGCAATAAGTAAGTGCTGGTACCATCGTACATCTCAATACGACAGTCCTCTGAACATGCGCCATTATGATTGTTTTGAGGGAAAAAATCTTTCTTTAGATGCATATTATGATGATGATGAGGCAATCTGGGACAAGAATGAAGTAGCAAACATTTCATTTAACATTGAAACATTCTCATTGTAAGTCTTGATTACCAGCATGATGATTCCCCGAGGGGCTCTCCTCTTCAGCTGACTCATTCTCCTTCATCCTCCTTCATACACATATCGAGTCGTTCACTCAACTAACCTGGCTTAAAGTTTGGGTTTAACCCTTTCAATGGATTGTGCTGGTTTTTGGTATTACAAACCCATGAAAAATCTACTACTTGTACTCTCACTCTTTATTACACAGAGATCATGTGTGTGGTACTGACTGCGTGGTGGTGTGGTTAGCATCCCTGTCTCTTTCACATTATATAACAATTATTACAACAATGCTTTAAAAATACCAAGATTTTTCCTCTAATTAATTTTCCACTTTTTTAATATTCCACTGAATGTGTTGAATATTTGTTTCTTGTATGTTTTTCAAGAGGACCACCGTTGTGTACATAAAGAGCATACAGGGAGGCTAGCACGCATGTTTGGTTGCTTGCATCATCATCACTTTTTTAGAGGCAAACGAATGATACCACTACTCTACGCTTTTCATCCACATAATATGAATACACCGACACACACTCATTATCATTATTACATTAGTTTGAACAAAGCCACCATGAAGTATTTCCCACTTCAGAATAGATTCATCTTTGAAAACTCGGCATTTTTCTCCTTTTAACGTATTAATTATTACCATTATAATGATGTTGATTATGATGATTATTATTACACATTCAACGTTATCATCATCAGAGCAGAGGAGTGCACACACACAATTCTTACTGGAAAAGTTAGTGTAATGTAATGATGATTGCTGGCTGCCACCTACATTGAGATATTATTTCGTAACTGCAGAGCATGAATGAATCGTATGTTAAATTTCGTATATGTATGTATTATCTAGGTATAGAAAAGATAGATGAGAACTGATAATGTATTGTTCTCCTGTAACGTGATATGTGTATGCATATAAGATTTTAAAAGTTTAACTGTACCAGATTAAATTTAGATTTTGCCTAAGGGCTTTCGACGATGTCGTCAAATTTTGTTCGGCTAATTAAGTTGTTACCATCCCCAGAAACTGGTGGAATTCACATGCTCGGATTCTTAACGATATCGGATTTGAATTTACCAGTCTCTTGATTTTTCATAAAGTTTTCTTGGATGTTTCACGGAATACCTGATAAAACTTACGCGAATTGTACTAATTCTGTATATTATATGTGTTTTTAATTTTGCAAAAGTGGTAATTTGTACGTTTTCATAATTCTCTCGTGCATTCGTATATTGAACCAGAAATGCGGGCATTCCATAATATTACATTTTTAATTCTATCACTAAGCTTAGTGCTGCATGGAGTAATACGATTAAGTTTATGTGCATGTACAAGGATGTGGTGTAAATAATCAAGTTTTTGTGTACGCAATGATGTAGTATTGTTAAATTAAGATGATGAGAATTTTTGGATATGTTTACTAATTCTAATTTTTATGTTTTTGTTTGTATTTTTAGGAAGAAGTAAGTAACCCTCCTCCTCAACTCAACCAATTGACTTGATAAAAAAGCATGATAGATACCTTTCACCTCTTGGCTTTTCTATCCTGACTCTAAGCGCGTGAATATGATGATACCGAGCAGAGTAGTTCTCAAAACTGTGTATGTATGTATCTGTTTCCCTAACCGAATTCACTGCTTGATTGATTTTACCATTTGAGAATATACATTTTTGAAAGCTGACCTTTCGGTAACGTCGTTTCATATGTGTAATTTGTTGATGGACGAGATAAAACAGAAGGAAGGATGATGATGAAAATTTGGAAGTTGTTGGCTGTAGCCACATGCCGTGCCGTATGACATACAATGTTCACTATTATATACCTTTATACTAGCAAAAATCGTTAACCTTTCAAGACACTGCATGGGATTATAATATGCAGCCATTTCCTTAAGGACTCCCCTTCCCGTCATTCTATACCTTATTTCAATTCCAAACATGCATACGAAGAAACTTACATTTGGAAAGTCTGATTTTGCTAAGCATTTTATGAACATAAACAGGAAAAGTATTGATAAATTTCAGCCAAATCTTACCTACATTTTTCATTATCAATTACACTTGCATGCATCATTTTATGAATAATTAAGGGCTGAGAATGAATGATGCGAAGATTGATTCCTTCTACCTTCTAAATTCGAGCCACCTATAGACATCAAGGAATCTCAAAACCGTTACGAAATAATTTTAATTGTCAGGATATTTAGAGTATATTATAGTAGGCAGTTTAACACTAGCTTAGCACAGTATATGAGGAATGCAACAAGGAAGTATTTTTTGAAGGTAGCTGGTGTCAGTGACAATGACAGAGTTGTCAAAAACTTGTCATACTATTGTTAAGTGCAGACGTGACGCAAAACAGAATTATACAAACTATTGTTACCTCGAACCATGTAGTTCCCGGCAATTTAATAATTAAATCAAATACCTAAATAAGAAAATAGAACGTGAACCAAAGAACCATGAAAGCTCACCTGGTATAAACTCCTTCAGTTTTGATTGACATATAACATGGATAAAAGTAGGAAATAGTTTTTGTCCCCGACGATGACAAAAAGTAAAAGGTTTAGTTTTTAATAGCTTTTGCATTGACATGTGCGACAAATCTCAATTGAATTAAGGAACGGTTTATCTAACTCCATAAATGCAACGTTTTCCACCTGACAACTTCTCAACTGGGAGTTTTCTTAATATTCATTTGATGGTGCTGCTGATGTATACGTCGTTGGCAATCATATTCTAAAAGAAACACAAAGGAAAATTTATGCGATTTTTCTACCAACTAGGGAAATGGGAAGTGACCAAAACAGAAAAAAATGTAAGGATGATTGACAGCGTGGAATGTATTTATTTAGGAGCAGACACCGAATGGGGGATAAACTCACAAGTTATAAGACAAAGTTTACAACAACTTCTCCCACACAACTACATATTAGAAGAATGGGGACACATTTGGTGGCCCAAGTACAATGTAAAATTTAGTTTGACATTTACATGCACATCAGTTAATATAGTACAATAATAACTGCCAAGAAATGTTTCTGACAACACTTTTCAACGCCAAATAATTTCTCATGATTTCGCTTCAAAACTATTGGTATTGAATATTTGACTGTCGGAATTTGCTCAATATTCTAAAAGTTAAAACCCACTTTACATAAATAACGTCATCATTTAAAAGTCCTTTTTCCCTTTTCTATTAATGATTATATCATAGTAAGAGGTTCATTGCTTTATAACACATTACTATGCTCATTTGACTACTTTATGTCTGAATGTCTGGTAGTGAAATCTTGATTTTCTCAAACACTGAAATTCTTCCCTTAGAAAAGCTACAGACTTGGCATCATCAAAATATCCAGTGCCTTAATTCCTACATGTTTTCTCTGAACCCGCAGCTTTCACTTGTTTCACGTTTCTAACAGTAGCTCAATCGGTAGCAGTGCTCACTTTAAATCACCATAATTAAATATATGATGCCATCGGCATAATGGTGTATTTATGTAGTCAGACATTTCAGATTATATCAAAATAATGGGTGTAGGATTTAGATTACCTTTATGTAAGTGTACCTTTTTCATGTGGGCATACCATTGCATTGCTCTATGTTTAAAAAGTATGCATCTATTTATGCACAAGCGTGAATCAATATTCAATTAAAAGTTGTCCAGTCGTTGTCTAGATGCTTATTCATTTCAAAAGAACTTACAAAACCAAGACATCATATTATAGGGTTTCATAAATTCATATGTAACTGCAAAAAACTTACTGCACAGATCAAATGGCTGGCTTATATTCTCTATACTAAAATTGTTTTCCAGAAATTGTGCTGCGTTATTACGTAGGTAGTCGTAAATACACGAATTGAAAAATGACTCAATGAGTAAACCTATTGAAAAATCGCGCTTGCTTAGTATCTTTATTTTTTGGTTGTTAAATAAGCAATAAATAATCCCTGCCTAAGGAGCGTCATGTGAGGGCAAGGTTCATATAATTAGCAACAATGATAATAAAATCGTTGAGTAGTTATCTGTCTCGTTGTAATATTGGTTTCAATCCATTCTCAACTTATAAAAAAAACCACTATCAGCAATATAAATTCTTGGTAGCATTAAAACATCTTGTTTTCTTTATTGACTAGACAGCAAGATGATTTAAACTCAATATTTCATAGCTTTGCGCAATAAATTTATCTCTATTCAACGTTAGCTTGTCTCCTATTCCATCCAATTAAGTATTAAAGCATATAGGACACAACCATCAAGAAAAATTATTGTTCTTTTTAACTGAAATTTTTGAAATGCAACATGCAACATGCAACCAGCCAACAAAGACTCATTTTAGAGAAAGTACAAATTACTAATTGGTTGACTTGCTCATGTTTTTAAAGCCACATATCCACATGGAAGTTTATAGGAGCCATAATAACTTACAAGTTACATCCTTTTTTGTCGAATTGGCTAATTGGTCTTCTTGTTTTTTGGCTTCGGTTGGTTGGTTTAAGTGTCTTCCCGTTTGGGTCTTCTCTTCTTCGTACAAGTTGCGATGTAATAATACGCAAGCTCTGTCATTCGTCTGCAGATTCACAATCTCACACTTTATCTCATTGCATTTCGTTATGCTACAAGCTGTATCTATGATTTTTAAAGCATACATTCACATTACGTTTCAACATTACGGCTGAAATACTAGTCTAGATCAGAATTATGTGCGTTGGGGTTGGGATTATTATAAATGAACGTGTTAAAATGAATCCTAAGGATGAGCATGTGTAATGAATGATTTTTGTGTTGAAGATTCGTATTGTTAGTATTGTATTAGGGAATGAAGAGGATATTATTTACCTATAACAAGTGTAACAGTATGGTTTTAAATTATAGGATTTTAGCCGATATACGTTTTCAACAAATGTACTAAAGTTGTTTAAGGTTTATCCCTAAAGTTGTAGTGACGACTGAGGTTGAGTAGCCAAGCATGCTGTAAGGTGAACAAAAGGAGCGCAGGAATGAAAAACCCTTAATATAAATTTTGAATGTGAAACGATAACAAAAGGTGACAGACAATATTACGAGGAATGGTGACATATCACGCAATACAAAAAGTAATAGTAATATCACTCGCTTTGTCCTATAAAAAAGTAAACATCACATATACACACATAATCATCATCATCATCATCACAATGATGAAGTTTTTTCTCAATTATTTGACAATATATGAATGCCTCATTGTCCACTTCCAACTCACTCAAAGTGAAACATTGTTATACATTGCAGTGAAATGTTCATTGCGTGCACCAAAGAGAAGAAGAGAACTGTGTATTCATATGAATTGCAGTTTTGAAGACATAGTCAAGGAAAGAGCTCATGGAAAAAATAATTAACTTTAACGATATGATACAATTGTATAAACTATATACCTATGTGTGTAGAGCTTGTTGACAGAATAGAGGAAAAATGAGGTAGCTTAAATGATTGTCACTTCATTTGCCGTATTGTTAAGTCATATATGTATTATGACAGCTCACGTAATGCGTTATCCTAAAATAGAGACAGGAAAATTCAGGAAGTTAGCAATTTCAATTTAACAAGAGCGAAAATATTTTTAGAGTCACAATCAACAATGCGACGAAGCGTAGGTATATAGGCATTAATAGTTGTTATAAGATTAGGCCAGTGTGTATGTTAAATATGATAATAATGAGAGAAGCTTATGCCATAATACCTAATGTGATAGTATGTAGGCGACTTACAGAAAACAACGAATCTCTTTGTAAACAAATTAGATTGCATGGATGACAAATGACAAGTTGATTAAATGAACGTTATATTTAAAACGGGCCTTTTGAAACCAAATTTTTAATTATGAAACCTTCTTAATGTAATATGACCAGTAATATTATAAATGAAGAAAACATTTACTTAAAAATTTCATTTACGTACTAAATACAATTTAAAATTCACATCAGAGAGTATGAAATAGAGCCAGTACAAAACTTTGACAGAATTGAGCCACTTTTTGGGGTCTAACGATTTCAGCAATATTTTTGCTGATAAAATATTTATATCCTGTTGGTGTTCATTCATCGGTATAAATGACAAATGAAAATGTTTTGAACGCATGTTCTCTAAGTTTGAAAAGGTACAGTATAATGTACGATGTAGTACATACATACTACGTATTAAAACATTCATACAGAATATTCTCCGAATTTCACAAAAACTAGAGTCATGACCAATCAAATAAGTATATGCATTCGTTTACCAATCCAACCGTCAATTCTTCCACTTCAGTTAGCCATTTCATTATAATTCACATACAATATTGCAATTTGCTAATGGCGCAGAAGAATATTATTATGTGCTCGGATTATTGTATTTAATGCATAAATATTAGGTGTAATTCTTGAATTGAAATTTGCCATTGCATACTGTATAGTAATACACCGTTCTTTGCTATATATCGGGATCGGATTGGCTGCATTTTAATTCAATTTGAACATATAGCTTATACATGGGCAATCTCCAATGCACTTTTATGTCGTGCGTTTCCCAAAATATATGTCTCCCTTCCTGAATGTTATCCCTAGTGTATGTTTTGTGGTGTGGGTTGGTTGTCAACCGTAAAAGTGAAAAAAGAAAACTGCAAAACTAAGAATAATATTACCCAAGCTCCGTGTAAAAGTTCCCCTTCCTTGTTTTTCCCCAAGCTTTTTTCGAGAGCAAGAAGCGAGGGACCCACATAAATGCAATAACATGATGACAACAATAATGAAAATGACACTTTACACAGTTAATATTGAATGTTACTTATCTAGGGTGCAACAGGCGACAAGGATAAATGATTTAACACAAAATTTCCCCTATTCTATGGCCCTTTCCTCTGATAAAGTATAAAAAGGAGTATCAAATTTTCAGCTTATTTAGATCTTCTCATGTGTAATAATATCCGCTATACTTTGCCCCAGAATTACCCGTTTTTTTCTCTCGTTCCTGTCATTCAAGTAGTTATTTTACTGACTACTTTTTCCCATTTAAAAATAAAGGCCACCAGGCATTATAAAGCATATTATATGTTTTTACTGGTGAACTCATTTGTTTTTATTAATCCACGCTTTGTCTTAATGTTGGAAATTAATTAACAAAAACTGACAATCAACCAGCATATAAACATCACATTGCATACTTTCATAATAATACTTGTGTATTTTCCCCCATTTTTAGAATGAAAAATGACAAAAAAGGCTTTGCACTTGCACGCTGACTTTGTTTAGCTAGCTTGATCTCGGTCGTTCGTGAGTATATGACTTTTTTCTCTCCCTCTCAACAAATTAAAAACAATGATGATACGTAATAAAAAGAGACAAATTGCTCGGCGAAAAGAGGAGAATGTAGTCACAAAACAGAGACAAAAGAATTTCAATGAATTTCTTCCTTTTTTTCTCATTTTCTCATTCTTTTTCTTCGAAAAGAATTGCGTAATTAGGTTTCATTCAAACTCAGAGCTTCAAAGTTTTCAGCTAATGTAGCTAAAAGACAAGCGAACCATGTTACTCCATACAATACAATTGTGTAGTAGATTCAGAGAAAGATAATATACGGAGATAGGAGAGCAGTGCTAATAAGGCGACTACTTCTGAGAAGTGTGAAGAAGCTCCTCAAACACTAGTAATTATTTGACGTGAAGATTGTTATTTTCAGATGGAAAATAGGAGCAGCAAAGCAGAACTAATAATCACATTCATTTCCTCTCATTTAAGTACTCAAAGCGTTTATTGCTATTGCTGCTAATAGCACGGGAGGCATTCCTCCTTCTATACTAGAGCGCTAATAGAACCGGTGCTATATTAAACTGTGCACCGTGCTAATGACAGAGCTAGAAAATATCTACGCCATTTTCCCCTGTGCACTCTTTGGTTTTTTTCTATCCCCCGTTTACCGTACATGGACAGTGAATGCTAAATATGTAACTCTTCAAGGTAACTGTAGTCGATGACGGCTCATTTCTTCCATTTCTTGGTTTTTTTTCTCTCACTTGCATGCCACACCAATGGTATGTTGATAAGTTCACAAAAGAAAGCAATACGTATCGGTTGGTCCTTGTCCGTGAAATGAATTTAATTAAAAAAACGGGTGTAATATTATGGAAAAGAATTTTCAGAGCGTGAGCCTCAGCTTTAAACTATTCTATTAACTAAACCAGTTGTGATTCGGTTTTCTACAACTTTTCTCAACTTTTTTTCCTATTTTTTTCTCTCGCTGACAATTAGGTCCAAGAACAAGACGAACGAGGAAGAAAGAGAAGGAAGTTGATGAGAAAAGACCAAGGACAGCTTTCACAGCCGAACAACTTTCCCGGTTGAAGAAAGAATTTGAAGAGAATCGCTACTTGACTGAAAAGAGGAGACAGGATTTGGCGAGGGAGTTGAAACTTCATGAAAATCAAATTAAAATCTGGTTTCAGGTACGTGTGCAACATGAAACTTTTAAAAATCATGAGCTCATACATTTACTACACATACTAGATTAGGCAATTACCTAAGTGAACTAAAGAAAGATTTTATGGGGGTGGGAGATTAAAAAAGCTTGATTTCATTATTCCAAGCGACGCACATTTGTTCAAAACGATACAATGATCTAATTTTGTGGTTTTTAAGCTGATTGGGTATAAAGATGCATATCGTAGATCTGTTTAAAAATATGTCATTTTAATCATTTTTACAGAACAAACGAGCGAAATTGAAGAAAGCCACTGGATCTCGAGGTGGACTGGCTATGCAGCTAATGGCCCAGGGATTGTATAATCATTCAACCGTTCCCCCAAGAGGTCCAGATGATGATTCTGATGAAGATGATGATGATTGTTAGCATGCCACCAGATGAAAAAGTATGATTTTAGCTGTAGTAAATAAATGAATCATTTTTAGATAAATGATACTTACATAACCAATAGATTTCCATTCTCATTATACACATGTTCATCATGTACATAGCAAAAACCTTTTTACCAACATAGCATGGCATTAAATTTACACTGCCCATCATCCCACCAGTAATTAATCATTTAAAAAAGTGAGTAATTTGCATGAATGAATGATGTTATACCGGTCTTGTAAAACAAATGTATATATATTCGCCACGTTCGTATGTATGTAACTCTTCCATTTTCATTTTGAAGCGTATGATGATGCGTTTAATCCTGCATGAAGTTTTAATTCAAATGATCAAATGTATTGTTGATAGAGCATTTTAAATTATGGTGAGTATCGAAAAGACTCTGGATTTGTTTTAGAATTAGTTTTTTGCTTTTAAAATAGCTTAATTTTGTTTATATATTTTAGGAAAAATGAAGGCACGATGTTCCTATATTGTTGTTACTGTAGTTTATGTAAATTATATATAGCGCACTTGCAGCGTAAAATGTACATTGGTACAAGTTGGTTTATGAGTTAAGGACAGGTTTAAACAGTATTTAAGAAAATCCCTTCATAAATTTTAAAAGTTTCCCCTTATTTTATTCCCTATATTCCTTAACCGATGATTTTAGATCGCAAGATGAAAATATTCTGTACTTAATCATTACAGAAAAAGAGTTAGCAAACAGTGTTGTGTGAATTTACATACTTAAGCTGATTGTAAAATAACATAAAATTATTACATAATTAGTTTGATGTGTGTAAAAGTTATAAAAACCACCCAAAAATTGATTCGTAATAAAAGAAAAGAATGAGTTGAATGAAAATACACGATGAATTATTTGGATAAACTGCTTTCTTTACTGTTCATAACGATAACACTCCAGAAAAAATGCATACTATTTTCACATTTCCCAATATGTATTCTGCACAGGGGTTTGCAAAACTCCTCCCTACCCTGAAAAACACAAATCGAGCTCATGTTGAAATAAAACACAGGTCGGATTGTTGACAAACTACGTCATTCGTTGCCACTTGTAATGTACTCTATGTAAGCAATTAAGACATTAATCACGCTTGAATATAATTTTTCTTGTTTATCTCAATTTCACGTAATCGCTGATAGCAAATCCCAGTAACGTATGACATACACGTAAACCAACTTTACTCGCATTTTCCAATCTGTATATTAAATGGAGCATAAACACAAACACACACTCAATCCAATAAAAATTATGTTTTGTGTGATACGATACGCAACAACAACCAAACAACCACTACCACCAACCCTATCTACAGCATTCATATTCATGTCGTACGAAAACATTCATGTTTTTTTCCTGCAGTTTACTCTGGATTACTTCTTTACATCTTTCCAGCATATAATGTTTCATATCACGCTTGCACAGAAATGAATTCATTTTTTCCTGCTACACGGTTACTCGCGTTTCATTTGCCATTCGCGTCATTCATTCAACCCCAATCTCATACTTCTGTCGTGTAAAACATAATTTCTGCCTTATTGAGTTCTACCACCCAAGCCATAACATTTACATACTACATGAATCTGTAGCATACCAAGTAAGCACAACGTAATGTGTAAAAATTAAAAATATGCGAATTCTATACAAGGTTTTAAGGTTGCGTGTGCTGGATTCAACCATGTAATGGTTTATCACGGTGAAAGCCATCATTTTAAGAAAAACTGTTTTACATTTTTATGTGCTATTATAGTGACAGGAGTAATCTAGAATGAACCTTCCTAGATTTTTTGAACCGTAATTATGTTTGCATAATGCAATAAAAGCAAAAATGAAGGTAAGTAAGTGGAGTTTAATTTCATAATTAAAGTTGTCAAAACGTACCGGATATAGATATACTTACGTTGCTAAAATGCTAACCTTGAGATTCACAAATGAATTGGCCAAACTGCAATGAGTAAAAGATGTTCTTTCTGTTCAGCCCTTCCACAGGTTGTGTCATTTTCAGGTAAAATTCTCTAAAGGGGCAACGTGATAAAGCCTCTTCCTTCTGCATAACGTGACACTGATGGGATGAGACTAATCATGCTCATATAGCAAAAACATTAACATTGTATTTACTGAATGTTACTTATTTTAAAGAAAGCGGCAGTTGAAAGTGAAAGCAAGTTTTGAAGTCATTTACCGTCCGATGTTTGAAATATGATTCTTATCTTTACCCAAGATCTAATGCTTTACAATAATTTTTGTAAGCTTTAACTCGACACATGCAACTTCCAACACGGAGTCTAGATAAAGTCCAATAAAATGATAAAAACGTTCCTGCACATTTTTTTTCGTCTGAAGTAGAAAATGTCATAAAGCATTTGTAACATATCATGGCATCTTTTTACGCATGCTACGGGAAGTTCTGTTGCCAATAAAGAATCTCGATTTGAGTCCCACTCAAGTGTACAAGTTTGTGGAAAACAAGAATGGGATGTCTAGTTATTACCTTCATGTATGTGTATGCTTATAAAAATAATAGGGCTTAACCTTTGTGAACAACAACATAGTCACATTTTGTATCCGTTCTCAAATGATATTTTGTTTTTCCGTGTGTGTAACGTGCGTTCCTTTTCCGTTGATTATTTCTCATTGAGCATTACATGCAATCAAAAAATGGATGAAAGGTTGCAAGGCATATTACTTTCTACATAAAAACAATATCGACTCATTCTCCACACATTTATATCAATAATAGGTGTGTATATGTGCACCGAGTTATAAACAAGTTAACTAGCTTCTAAATAATTTTTTTTGCTTTGCATCCTCCAGCAAGTAAAATAGTGAGCATGAAACAAGAACAAGGAAATTTAATGAAGACGAAACAAACCCAGACAGAAAATTGGAGGTGGTGGTGGTGACTTCTTCTACAATATTAACCTGCTCGTACGCACGCACATGATACGTCCACATACACAAAACCTGTGTAGCTACAACGAAATTGTCCTTTAAGCCGTCAGTCATTTTAAAGAGTCATTCAATAAATAAAAGGAAATCCAAAATGAGCTTTGCTAGTAATATCATGATGATGATGTCTGTGAAATCGGGCTGAAATTATCGCATTGTTTTACTGGCAGTTCTCCCACCACCAAATCACCAAACCAGCAACCAGCTCTCCTTCTTTCATTCTTTATTTCAGTTAATAATATCATTTAACTGAAATCCAATTATGGCGACGGTGGTGGTGTTGAACCTGTGATAGCTCTGGTTCTGACTGTGCTCAAAACAATAGCATAAGATAAATAGCAACGTAATAACAATATAGCTGTATAAAGCGCTGTAGTAGCAATATATTAGCTGGGCAATGGTCAGTGAAAACCATGCAGTGGGAAAATAACATGAATTTATATAACAGAATCTTTTAAACAAGAAATACGCTTGTTGAACAGCCCACTATATGCTTTCACTATAAGAATGTGTAGTAAAGTATGTACTATAGTCTAGTAGCAAAAAAGTTCCATCTCCGTAGGTGGCATTTACACATCGCATGCGATTCATCATAATAATCATAATCACCGTCATCATCACAAGCTTTACATGTAAATGTAACAAAAAAGCTTTTTAAAAGTGTATAATATTTATATTAGCCAGTTATTAACCTGACTGAACTGAGGAGACGAAAAGAGAGTCATGCACTAACAAAGCTGCTCTATATGAAAGCAAGCTGCTGTGTTAGCGACCGCGAATAAATGGATTAAAATGGACTTATGTAATTATGGCATTACTATAGATATATTATAGAGAGATTTTTACACTGCTCCCGCACCCATCATACCATATTTTTTATGTGTAATGACTTATTAACTTTGAGCGGGTTTGCGTTATAAATGTAGATCTTGTCGATGTCGTGTCATAGTATGACTTTATTGTGATCCATGATGATGAATGAATGACTTTTTTCTAGCGTGTTTTTATCTTACTAATGGATTTTTTGCCACCACTATCAGCCATAATAATAATAATCTAGATCCACCGTCACCAGCAAACCGTGCCATGTTATCTTTATAGTAAACGAGTTGTGGGTGTAAAATGCTCTTAGTTTGAATGAATTTATATTTTTTCCGTATAGAGATCGTAGTTTTTTTGTTTCTAACTGTGACATTAAATTTTTTGAAACAGAACAGCAATGTCTGTAACGTCAATGAGTGCAAGGTACGGTACTTGCAAAATAAAAGTGATAATTAGCTGTATGGTGATAGCAGCATGATGAGAGGTTAGGTGCGAGGGCGTGAAGAGTGACAAGTCCGAAATAAAAAGAAAATAAAATCTTCAATTTTTCTAAAGAGGCGAGAGGTTGTATTACACAGAGAGATGACAGAAAATTACACGGTAGCATAAAAAATTATAACATTTTTAATATTTTGCTTCATTCACAAAAAGATGCACTTTTTTCACTTGAAAATGTGTGGCATCACAGATTGTTTTATCTGAAGCTCAACCCTTATCTATTTGCCCAATTTTTTCATGCTTCCCCTTTTATTTCTGTCTCTTAGTAAACTTTACAAGGGAGTCAGTTAACTTCTTTTATGTAATTCTGACACTTGCATGCCAGGGCACGTTTTTCTCGCTACTTTTTTCTCCCCCTCTTACATCCAAGAACATAAAGGGCAGCTCTGCGACGAGGATGGTGACAATATGTTAAAAGCATTCAAAAAATTGGTGTTATATGTGTGGATGTTATCCGAGGCCAAAGGATGCTCCTGGTATGTAGCATCTTATCTGTGTGTTCTTCATTACAAATGCAGCCAAAGCCGCAATGGGTTCACCAGTGTCGCCATCGTTGGTGCGTATGCCTGCGTAAGATTTCATGTTGTATGCAATACTTGTTTTTAAGAGAGAAAATCATTGTCATCACGGTGCAATGCAAATGTTATTGGTGTCATGTTCGTGTCACATTCTTTATCGGTTTGGCGAGTACAAACAGCAGTAGCTAATGTTGCATCCGTTATTATTACTAACCAAGTTCGTGTTGAAGAGCCACCCTCCTCTTCATCTTTGGTATTCGTACCTCCTTTAAAAAATCCACTGTCTCTGTATTCTGCGAGATGCTAGTGATGGTACATGGTATCGGGGAGGACGTCATTTACTCTAATCCATTCGTCGTCGTGCTCATGAGCTCATGTAATGATTTTTCTCCCCTCTTGTAAAATCTTCTCCTTGATGCAATATTGTGTTATGTCATGTCATGTTGTTCTTGTTAAATAACTAGTGGAGTAGATCCTTTCACTTCAGTTTCTACTCTAATTTTTACGCATTTACGTAGATATTACGTGTGTAAACTGTTTCCCTATATGTGTATGTATGTGGTCCTTTTCTTTCCCCTCTTTTTTCAATTATACGAACATATTTCATTTCTACTTCTTTGCTCGACATTTTGCGCTCCATGCATTCATAATAATTTTCTGTTTCTTCAAATTTCAACCCTATACTCATTTGATCCCTCTTTACTCATTATGTATAGAACCATTTGACATTTTGCTAATTTCTTTAAGTGGAAGCGACAACTAAAGTAAAAGCTTCGATGTGTGTGGCACAAAAATTGAAAATTAACTGGGTGCAAGAGGAAGAGATGCGGGAGTGAAATTTGGAACGTGTTCGGGTCATTCATTAGCATAAGTTATGCGCATCATTCATCTATCTAGTTGTTAATCGGCAGTCCGCTGGCTATGTTGTTTTCATGTTTTCTTCGTGCCGTCTGTTGTTTGAAACTCTGCTTGTGTCCAGGTCCACTAATATGAAAATGTCAATAGGTACACTACCAGTAATAAAACTTTACCTATTATGACTCGATCCTTGCAAAATTCCATAATACACATGCTGATTAGAATATGAAGAAATGAAATATGTATCCAACCAAAGATAAGCATATTACCTTCCTCAAGCCATAAAAAAGAACTAGTTTTCTATTTCGCATTGCATTTCAGCTTTTTTACGATTATTTATAACAAACGTCTCGAGAAAATGAACATGTGCGGAGCTTAAAAATGGAATTCACATGTCATAACGATGATACGATGATAAAATACATCAGTAGAAAAAATTCCATTCCATAGTACGCCGTTCTATCACCCAAAGAGTAGTAAAAAAAGTTGGCAGTAGTAAAAATTCTCACCGGTCACTAAAAATACTTAACTGATGGACAGGAGGATTCCACTGAAGATGCTACCCGATTGCACGCATACATGCTGAATGCATAATTACATTTTTTAAAGTCAGTTATTATTGCAGCGCTGCATTCCTAATAAGTGTATTTTTGCACAAGAAGGGTTAACGTTATTATTAATAGTCAGCATTATCTTCATTAATAAAAAGCAAGTTAAGTAGAACCGAAAAGGTGCAGATGCAGCAAGGTAAAAATGTGTGTACTTTATATCGTGTGTGATGTAGTAGCCCACAGCGGCAGAAGAGCCCCTTCATCATTGCATTTGCAAAAAAAATTGGTAGTTGGTGTGTGGTAAATTGCTGTAGTGTGGTCAACACAGAAGACTACATGCAAAATAATACAAGTATCATCACGATGTTCATATAAATATTATAATAGTGAATGTGTTTACAACAGGGCAGGGGCACTATAAGGATCAGGATGGCAGACAAGTAGTAGATATATTCGTATATATAAAACTCATCGTTCCATTGATTGAGATTAAATAGCTAGTTAGTTAGGTAAATTACCATGTTCAGCGGCTTCTTGATACGACCTACCGCAGTCTAGTCACCTGATAGAGAAGAAAATGAACAAGGAGTTAAATGCACGTAACGCGTATGGAGCAAGAAAACAGAGAAACAGCTTTATAATAAGCAGACCACGTTTAATAAATGTGGACACGCTATATATATTTTATGTGCATAATATATTCATATCAAATTGCATTTCACTCCTGAATGAAAATATATCCCGTGCACGTTTTTCATACATAGTTTTATTGAAATGATGTTGCAGATCATCAAAAAGGGGAAGAAAATGAGAAGATAGATTGTATCGCAGAAGGGAATAAAAAATAACTTGAGTTGATATTGAATTTTTATTTGCTGATATTAAATCTCTTTTTTGTATTATGATGTGATATGCATTTATTGGCATAAACGTGGCAATGCGTGATCAGGCTATTATGGATGAGGACGAAGAAAATGGTATAGAAAAGGGAGTGCGAAAAAATATTGATTTTTAAACGGGTTTAGCAGCTATTTGACATGCTCTTTTTTCCCATTAGCAATTTAACTTTTTTCTCTCTCTCCATTTATCAAATAAGGTTGCCATTTGCATTTGTTGACCCAACAGTTAAGTCTTGAAAAGCATTTGAACTTAAAGGTTACGCGAGATACTATTTTCACTCCGGATGATTGTGACGTAGCAGAGGTCATTAAAGGAAGGAAACACGACAACGGATGACAAAATCTTCAAGTGCAAAACCTACAAAGACGATTTGAAACATAAGAAGAATGCTGTATTATTTCTCACTTAAACTTTTACCATTTAATAACTTGTAAAGTGCAAGATAATCAGATAATGTTGTTTTAAATTCCTACACAAATGTAAAAATGGTGAATAAATATATGCTTTAAACTGTGTTTAGCATATCGATATCGAGGAAGAAGAGTCTCACGCATTTATTACAATTGCTTACTTATTCCAACATAGATACGCGTTAAAAGTCATTAGTGTTTTACTTATTATTATCAAAATGACTTGTGACTTGTCATAATGAATTGCTTTCCTTGTTTGATCTGTAGTTTTGATTATCTCAAAACGAGAAAAAATTGACGCATACAAGTGGAATTGCAACGAGTTATGTTTATCACTCACTGTCTGCAAAATACATGTCAATCATTCCTAACCAATTAAGCTAACATGCATGTACCTATACAAAGCTGCAGTTAACCGTACCGTCTATTCTGTATTAAAAAATACCTTGCAAATTTATATGGCACAAACTTTTGAGTCGCATTTTTCCTCGACACAAGAAAAAACAACGAACCCTTTGAAATAAGTTTAGTCACCTTCCCTCTGGTTCTAGATGCTTCTCACAAAAACTCATTCTTTCTCCGCTCCATGAATCTTAACCACGAAATTGACTCCAAGCATCAGCATCTGCTGCAGCTCATTTCCTTTTTTATATGATTAGTACGTGGTGAAAATGCCGATAAAATCAGGGTATATCAGTGCCACCATCGCTTCGAAGAAGTATCATTTAACTTATAATGCTATTAATCATCATCATCGGTAGGAGCAAGCAACTGCTTTATGGTTGAAGCATAAGAAGTTACAAGAGTCCGTAGCACACGGCAGCATACCTTTGGTTTTCGCCGAGGTTTAACATGAGATCTTTCCGTATGTCTTGTGCATGCTGCTTGTAAGGCCTTTTGTACATGTGTTTATAATCACACATTGATAATTACACCTCTCGGGCTCTCTAAACCAGCTTCTTCCAAGGTAGCAATCATGCGCCAAACCTCACACCTACGTAAAGTACTATGGCTCTTTACTGCCACATTATGGTAGCTTTTAGTATAGTTATTGTCGATAATAATAATGATGATGACGGTATGACGGAGATGAAGAAGAGTATTACCGCTTTTTTATACGTAATAATTTTAGTTTCTTCATATTTTTTCTAATAATATAACACCAGCCAACATTTTTAGTATTTTTACGTCTCCAACGTCAGTGGTTCCGTCGGAGCGCATATAATTCAACCTCCCATTATAAATCATATTGCACCCTGTGCACTGTATGCATGCATGTCACTTTTGCCTCGATCTTGTAACGCGTTCATTTCATTTCACCCGAGAAAAACTTCACCGATCGTCCCTCCAAGTAATATGTGAGGTTTGCATTTGTGGCTAAGAATAGGGGATAGGGTGAAAGAATGAAATTTAAAACGCAAGCGAGCAATTTTTCATAAATGTCTCTGGCGTATGGCGTTCATGAACAGGTAAGCACTATACAAAGGACAAGACTATATGTATTACTTAATAAATATTATGTCTATTGCATCAATCCCAGTCGTTTTGTGGAAGCATATTTCTTTATTAAATTTACACTTGGAGAGTACAGTGGAGATGTTAGAATATGAACAGCACTTACGATACGGTATTATTTTCGCATGCAATCGCACCATGTCATTATTACACTTTGAGAATTTACAAAGAAATCTAAAAGTATTTATGGAAAATTGCGAGTGCAGTTATCGGCAGTTCCATGCAATCTCCTCCATCCAACACAATAATAATAGCAATATTCACACTAAAAGTCCCACAATAACTTTGTTCTGGTAAATGTTTATGTATAATATGTGGATGTGTTTGCGTTTTATAATATATTCATTTACTAAATAGAAATATAGAAGTTGGTAATAATAGCATGCCTAAATGTTGATGATGATATTGTATAGGAAATACCGACGGGTTGAAATGGGTGGGAGATAATTAACTCTTTTAACTTAGTTATTACTCGCATGCAATCCTTGTTAAAATCGTTTCATTTTACGTCTAAAAATACTCGTTACGAACGATTACGAAGTCAAGGCATTCACATTTCACACAACTAAAACCCTGTTTTGATTTGGTTTTGCTCGTCTCTTTGTTGTTTGAGGTTGACTTTAAAATAGCATGATCCATTTACAACTTTTTTTGTGAGCATTTAGACACATACTTTCATAATAGTTTATTGGGTGATTGCGCAATAAGTCTAATGCTGTTATTGAGTGATGCTAATATGCCTTCCCTTCGATACGAAATTGATTTCTGCTGTGATCAGACAATAGTCTAGCTTTTAATGTCTACGTCAATTCTAGTTTGCATGATTCGTGGCGATTTCAAATCACTTCATACATACATACGATGAATGAACCAGACAATATGCAAGTGCGATATAAGCAGCTTTTGAGTAAAAATAACTTTGAAAAGAATTCTGTTTCAAATGTAACACGTGAGTCGTAAATAAACCTATTATCTCTACTCATCCAGAGTAACATTTTAGTTTGAATTACCACCCAATGGTGTTGTTTCTAATTAAAATGAAGGTGAAATAGCTACTAAAAGGTGATAAAATACACAAAAACCCCATGAACGGGCTTTTTTAAAAAAAAAAATAAGTTGGTCCCTTTACACAAAAAGCTCATTCATATTACATCGATTCAACTAAAAATAAAAGAATATGCGCATAGTCTACATTCCTTCCAATAACACCTCACTACTAAAGCATGTCTATTACACAAGATGCACTGGTAATTTTAACCAGATTACAATTTACAACGTTTTTATTACTGGCGCAACTTCCGGTCGGCGGCTGGATGGTTGAGGTGAGAAATAATCTGGTTTTGTTAGAGTTTGCACGACTCGTTTTCATGCAGTGGAACATAAGAACGAAATGAAATCAATGATCATTGCTCATTGCTGTTTAACCAGCACAAATCAGTAACAAATCGGATTAGACTCATATGCTTAAATCTCCATGAACAAAAAGTATGGTGAAAAAAACTAATATACGAATTCTGTCTATGTTCGTCCACATAATTGTGCTTTTGACTACTGTGATGATGATGTTTTTTCAAATGAAAAAAAAGCTGGAATATGAAAGTTTTGCAGTAATGGGATATGAACTCAAAACACAAACCAAACCTATGGATTTTGAATAATTTTCAAACTAAATATAAGTGTTTGGTTTCAAGAAAAACGACTTTTCTCCATGATACGATTTCCTGGCTATGCCAAAAAAATCATGCGCATAATATGACACTTTCTTCATCTACACATCACTTTTCTAAATTGTACTTATTTCCAGAGAATTCTGACGTTTTCAATGGCTGTAATTATAACAAAGATTTTTACACGGAAGAGGTGCCTTGATGTATGTGTAGGTACATAAGGTGTGAGTTTATTGTGGTTTGGAATTGTACAAGTCACGCCTTTTTTCTAGTGAATTTATCCCGTCTATCCGCTTTTTTGTGATTTTCCGGCAAAGTTGTGCAGCTATGTCATGCTACGAGAGTTATTGGTCCGCAGAATATAACGAAATGATAGCCGTATGTGAACACACGATAGTGATGAAATGGGTGGTTCAGCTTTCAAATGTAAAGGATTTCATGTGTTTTGACTCAATTATTATTATTTTCGGTAGGCTTTCTGGCATGCTAATAAATTTCCAACTGCAGAAGCGCAAAAAATAGTTTATTACGCACACTTTACAGAGTTATGTGAGTTGAGTCAATAATTTGCAAAGCTACTAAATAATTATTGTATGTATTGTATAATGGCGAGCATTCTTATAGTACTTCAGATTTTATGCCTTGTGCTATTTACTAGTGCTATTGAAGTTCTACTTTTAACTTGAATTTCATTAGAAAAAGTTTTATGGCACTTTTTTGCGGTTTATTACCTTCACTCAATGACTGATTGAGAGTTGACTGATTAATAAAAGTTTTATACACAATGCCCATCATATAACTAACATTTTAGATTGAATTAAGGCAGAATAATTTCAAGCAATTTAGGGAAATTGAGAACGTGTGTAATGAACATGATGAATGCGGATCAAATCATAAGTGTAGAGAGAGAGAGAGCAAAAAAACCTATGAACAAATGAGCCATTTGTTTGTTGGATGGACGAATAAAAGGCATTTTACTAGTCTTCTCTTTTGTAGTCCTCAATATTTGAACACGTACATGTAATTTCATTAGTAAATTTTATTTTGCCTGAGAATTGTAGCAACGTGTTACACAATTACAGAATCAAAACTTGTATGTGGCCTTTTTGCACTCACTCACAATTAACGCTCTCAATTACTTCGTATTTCCTCTCTCTAAAAGGTTATAATTCGTTAATCAAGTTGCAGAGAGCGGACAAAAAAACAAAATGAAAACGTGAAGAGCTCTCTGAAGTCACTCTAAAAGGCAGAGCCGTGCCGAGGAAATTTTACGATTCTCATAAAATTTGCTATTATCACTAATTTTTGTAATAAATGAGTCCAACTAAAAAGTGGTTGGGTTTATGTAGAAACTTTTTGTTCGTAAAATGAAGTAAGTCTGCTTACTCCATTTTATTTGCTAGTCGTAAACCAACTTTGATTTTCTTTCAATTAAGACTTTTCCTTTTGAGTGAAGAAGCGAAAGATGTGTTAGCGTTAATTAAATGAAGCTCATCTTGATTATCTATTAAAGCTAGAGCTTATACGCATTTCAAAAATCGAGTTCTACAGCAAGACTCGTGCAGTCAGTATTTGCAATTTTGTAGAAATGCAAAAAAGATAAGAAGCTTTCACCCGAGGCCTGCTGAGCATAAATCATTGTAGCATAAATGAATAAATGAAAATGTCTCTTCAAACACCTATCAGCAGTAAGCTTCTGAAGCATGCAGGTAGTGAGCAGTAGGTATTACGTGGTAATTAATTAAATTGTCACAAAATATTAAATATTGAATGTAAAACACACCTACCACAGAGATTGTCGAACGTATATTTTTGTGAACATTTGCAACTTGATTACGGCATGCTTATCGGTAAACACGAGATTTTAAAAAGAAGATTACCTATTACTTCATTACACGAGAAGGACATCTTATGTAACTAGATTTACACAAGTGTGCAAAATGTAAGTAGGTAAACACAATAAAATTCCGCCGAGGAGAATTTCATACAATACTAGTATCTCATGTTGGGCTATAAATTTTGCTCCGAGTCATCATGATCAGCCTCCTTTTCTTGATCGTCCACAAATGAAAAAGAAGATATTACATTGCTGGAATTTTTGCGAGGATAGTGAACTGGATTTGAACTTAAGGCGGTTACAGTTTCTGCTTATTTATCTCTTTATTATCAGCCACTTTGATATTTTCTGCCTCAGCACTGCAGTAATCTTGATCAACTCGTATTCTCACCACATTTTCACTTCCCTCCGACGTTAATATTAAAAATTTTAATATTAAATTTTAATAAAGCTTATCCAAATTTATTCCTCTTGTAAAGATATTATTTATGCGCAACCATGCATGCATTTTCCATAAAATCTATGTAAGTACAGAAGGGATCTTGCATATGAACTGCTTATCCATCCACTATCCACTTGACACGGTAAAAAAAATCGCCAAAAAGCAAAAACGTTTGTTGAGTCATTCAGCTGACAATGGGTTGGAAAGAATACCAAAAAGGAGTTTTGCGGTGAAAAGGAAAGAGGGACGTGAGCTGTTAAGAGGAAAAGTGGTCAGCTTAAGAATATATATGGCAAAAAAGGATGTACATACTCCTCTACACTTATATTGGGCCACACACTGGTGGTTTAAAAAGAATAATATCCAGTTATATTAGTATTTAGGTCCATAATAAAAGGGAAAAGCAAATGTTGTAAAAAGTCGCAATATACTCGAAACAGACTGATAATCCGGATAAAATGGTATTAAGCAACAACAATAAACAGCTCAGGGTAAAAGTCAATACGCGATAGATAGAGGAAATAATGTGTATTGTGTGTACGTGTGCATTTCTGTATATCTGCATATTATGCAAAGCCCATCAAAATAAGTTTTTGGTAGAGGTGAAGACGGAGTGGATACTCGTCGAAGCATTAGTGTCACACTGACAGACAAATGAGTGTCGGGATGATCTGCGGTGGCAACGTGTGTGGTCCACTCTCTATCTTTCCATCTATCTATCTCTCCTTACCACTAACTGACTCTGAACAGTAAGTAAGTAGTAGGCAGGTATTAAAGAAGTTTGAAAGGGTAAAGTGGAAATGGGTATTGGATTGTACGCGCAATGCAATGTAATGATAGGTATCTATCGGTATCAGTCCTTATAATAATAGTAATAACGTGGCACGTTGTATTTTGTGCTTTCAATTGTTAACTCGAAATATAATGATGATGGTGATGTGATGCTCCTGCTGCTGCTGCTACACTATATCTGCTCCGATATTATAAGATCAAAACAAGTAGTGTAAAAAATATGTATATTTTGGTGCTTGCATCACATCGCATTACCTGCGTATAAAAAATTCACTCTATATGCATATGTGCTTCTGGAGTATCATCAATGATCGAGAAGCAGCCTGTCGGTCTTCTTTCCATCGGTTTATAATAATAACTTTTGAATTATAATAAGACCTGGCTAAGCAAGCATCCTTTTACGTTGGCACTTTGCGATAAAAAAAGACCTTTCATTAAACGATTTCCATACATTTTCTTCAAACTTGTGCACGAACGGATATTAAATTACGAATATTCATCATCTTTAATAAGCCTTTCTTCAGCAGCTCTTTTGAAGAAGCGGAAGCTGATTTAAAATAAATTGTACGAAAAAAGGTTGTATTACAAATGATAATTTTTGCAGCATCCATGAAATAAATTTTAATATTAGGCATTGTTTAAAACAATTTCTAATTTTTAAGGCTTTCACTTATGTATTTATTGGCAAAAAGTATTTTCGGGAAAATCGTTCATGATTTAGACTGACAACAACATGGCATAACGCGGTGAAATATTCTGTTTGCATCCTTTGTAACGAAAAATGCACAAGTGAATCTAAAAGTCCTCCATGCATTTCCAGACGTACAATGAAATTCAATTTACCCTTGGAGAGTGCAGTTCGTATATGTTCTCTATGTAATGACAGTCTCTTAGTTTGACATTTTACAGCCTCTTCAATTCAGAGGAAGTACTGCAAAAAAGATTAATAGGGTACATCGTGAATTTGACTAATTATGATTTTACGTAGTCCCCATTCATTGCATAAAGAGTATTATTTCCTTCTAAAGCCTATCGTCGACAAATGTGAGGTGGGCTTATACATAGTTGAAATTGCAAATTAAAATTGAAAAACAATCCTAGAAAGGACAACCTAAACTTCATCTAATAGTTAATAACGGTAATTATCAAAGTAAATAATAGCTCTGGTGGTCGTAAGTTAGTGCTTAACTCACAGCACATCCTATCAGGTTTATCAGCGTTCGACAGGATATCATTGTTTTTGTAAATTCTACTGACCATCCAATTATTGTATATTTCTCCGGAAGTCGTGTTTATCAATAGTCAATGGTGCTACATCGTTAATCCAAAATTTTATCGTGCGTTTTTGAAGCACATGTAGGCTTTTATTGTAATATAATCGCATCACAACAACTTGCAATATTATTTGATATTGTTCCTCTAGGTATGTAGAAAGGTTGGGACAGAAAAAAGATGGAAAGGCTGATTGATTATGACTGTACAATATAGTAATTGTAGACCTTAAAATGTAAATAACTGGAAATTTGTTCCCGTAATAACATAGAGCTCATTGCGTCAACTTGTTTTGTTCAGTTTATATTTGCAAGCAGCACAAAATTGCCATCCAAACTTTTAAGACATTTCTGAGGTACAATAAATTCCATCTTATTTCAAAAATTTCCCATGATATTTCATTTCTCATACATGTGATTTTAGAGGAACGAATTTCACTCATTTTACGACAATCCGCGGCTTTTGAGCAATGAAAATATTCAACTGCAGTAATGATTTTAAACAAATAGGTGTCGGGTTTATTGCAGTATTTACAAATGATGAAAATCAAGGTATGCTTACAAGAATTCGTTACTGGATTGAGGTGAAATTCAGAATTGCACAAAGTAAGATTTTTTTGCTAAAAGGCCACACCTAGCCAATATAATATTGATATACCGGTAGCAGTAAATAGCTTTGAAATGCACAATTAGCTACATAGTTATGGCGTTCGGCTTTAATGGAAAATCCATTTCCCATACATTCCATCCAATACTAAGGACAAATTTATGACTCATCTTCCCTTAAATTCATGTATGCCTACCTATGTAGATACCTGACTTTCAATGAGAAACAACAATTAGGGTATTTTGTTTACCTGTATGTAAGTTTTGCTTTGATATACAAACAATGAAGTATACTACTCCGGTAATAAAACCATGAATGGAACAAGATGGATGGTGACAGATGACAAACAGCGAATCATCGATGTAATAACGACGTGGCAGAACATACTCGGTCTAGTGAGGTGAGGGTCTTCGATTCAGTATCTACACAAGTTGTATGCTTACCGCTAACCATTATAATGTAAGCTTGTTCATTTACTGCTCACTGTTGTTTCGCATTGAAAAGGGCAATAACCATTACATACACAGTCAAATAATGATCCAGGTAGGTATACATAATAGTGATCTTTGTTGCTGGTAATAATAATAACAATACGGTTTTCAGAATAGCGATGATTGAACTCGTTATGTATTTACCGACCTCACACACAAAAAACACCACACACACAGGATTATGACCATCATCATGATGATTATTACGCTTATTTATGGTTTTATATGAGCACACAACACGAAACCTATTGGTCATTTTTATATCTCTCTTTTCTTTTAAAACAAGCATAATTTCCCTTTCCCAGCATCAGTAAATGTACACACACAGTCTACAGTTGTATATTCCCCACCAAAGTGTCGGCATTCTTTTCATTTTATTGCTGAAATTCTGTATCCGACTTTTTTCCTCTTTAAATGCAGAGATTGGCCGCTCATGTTTCTCGTTTGCATGCTAATCTAAAAATCGTTAGATTATTACTTTCCGATTTTCATCTGAAAAAAAAAGAAATCCACATCAAATTCCAATAAAAAGAAGGAGAAAAGCACGTAAATTACTTTTACAAATTTTCATCACACAATATGCGACGGTATCAAAACATATTGCATTCACGGTACTTTTCTCTTAGCTCAATGTACATAGACTGAATAAAATATTATACAAAATACAAATAAAAGAAGAGAGAAAAAAAACGCAAACTAGAATCCAATTTACGACGACGACGACGACGCGATCGTCGCGATCAAACGATATGTTGATGATTATTATGATGATACATGTTACTTAATGCGTAAACACATTCGTTATTGTAGAAAATCCTTTCTTTATCAAGAAACAAGGATTATAGCTGCCGAGCATTTTTTTTTCTTCTTCTGAAATTCAATATTGTACAGACCGACGAAACCAAAGGCAATATAACATGACCAACTCGTCATCAAACGATCTTAAGTGCTTTTGATAGTTCCGCTTTTTTACTCATAATATTTTATTGTTTCTTGTAAAAAAGACTTTTTGATATGATACAAACTAAATACATGATTTTTCTAAGAGAATTTGAATAAAAAACGAGTTGTTTGCGTATGATGTATTATTTTGCGGTTTCTTCATTATTCTTCCCGAACAATGCGTTTTCGTCTATACGATCTGCATAATAAGTGTAACAAAAAGTCTTTCTTTTCTGATTAGTTGATGATGATCCATATGCATGCATGTGTGTGGCACAATTGATAACAACAATATGATTGTTATTATTACATGATGATGTGGTGTGGTGGTGAGTGATAAAAGATACAATGCCCAGAAATGATGACGATGATCTTTTTGGCCAATTGAGGTTGGTTCTGGTATTTTTTACAGGCAATTGACTTCGTCTGCATGGAATGGTGTGTGTGCGTCCCTTGTTATCATTATCAAACAACTTGATACAACTAGATGATGATAGCCCATTTTTTATTTTGTTAAAAGTTACCACGATTTCTTACAGTGTATGATTGTTATTTTTATTGTGAATATTGTCGTGGCGGCACTGACGCTGCTGATGATGCTAATAGGGGACGGATCACTGAAAGCATTTAACAATGACAAAAAATGTGAGATGGCTAGTTAACATAAAAAATCTCAGCAAGTCGTTTAGCGTCTTGTTAAAGGAGACCGACAATGGATTATTGGAATTGCTCAGAAATCAACTAGACGTTAGCGTAGATTATTTGGTATGGTATGTATTAACATGAGCAAAGTTGTGACAATGCTCTTGAACTCATAGTTAAACCGTCAATACCATCTGGTAGCCGATATAAGCTTCCCGTGTGAGGTTTGGTAAAACTTGCAAAAATTATTTGTGTGTAGAGTTATGTACGCTTTTATAGAACGCTTTTATGTCATGTAAAACTTTAATATTTGACAGGGTTCTAGTTTATTGTTATTAAACCTTACATGTGGCATGAATGACTCAGATAAGACACATTGAAATGATAAGAATTGCAAACGCAGCAAAAAGTGTGACGAATTGTTGAATAATAAAAAGTCAGAGATTCGTTGGCGGAGGTGGAATTGTGAAGTTTATGGCGCTATTTGATAAGATTTTGTCTGCTCTGCTTTTTTCCCCAGTGTGAAAGCCTTAATTAAAATAGTATCACGTTTTAGTGAAGTTGAATAGTAATCCATTTTATAATAAAGATTTAAGATGCAAAATGCCTTGCAAAAGTATAAGTGAAAAATGTTCTGAAAATTATTAGCAATAAATGAAGTTGAAAAAGCGAGGAATTTGTCATGCAACTGTTGACGGAAATTACTCTGATTTGTCTGGAATCCTTAGTCAAGTCCTGATTACCAGAACAAAGTTCAAATATTCTTGTAAACTCTCAAGTAAAAAAAACTAATTTCCTGCATATTAATGCATTATTTACACTGAAGCTGAAGCAGCACTTCAGTTGAGCTATACTGCGGTAGTAATGAATTATCACTCACTAGTCTCACCACCACCGCCATATCATAACATCGTCATCAGTATCATCACCATTCATTATCACTCGTGGGAAAAGGGGTGCATGCTTAATTTGTCTGAACAGGAGTGTTCTTAATGTAAAATACATGCTTTTATTGTTTTGCAGCTACTTTAATCTTGTTCACTAGATAACCTACCGCATAGCATTTTAAATCACTTCTCTGTCTGTCTTTTTCTGCTATTCCACCCCGTCAATGACAGTAGAAACAAGAAGAGACTCTCAAAGAGAGCGTGTGTTTTCTCTTAAAGTTGTGCTTACGCATGCAATAGGCACATTATTATCCTGGTAATCTCAATGTCCGTTTCGTATTGTCATTCAATTAAAAAACTAAGCCTCTTCCATCTTATTTGCATCATCGATACCTGCTCTAATTCTGTTCCGATGATGATGACGATGCCGCCTTTTCTTGTCTTGTGATACAGATACCAACTTATTTTTTATCGCTCTACATTTGATATAGTTTACACAGACAAAATGAAATCTTACGTACTCGACACAGCTTTTTATTTTTTATCATGCTTCCACTTTAAATATTTTAATAGCTGATATAATTCCCGATTTTCTGCAAACAAGAAATAACAACACAGTTTGCCAACTTTTTTTCCTGAGTACAATCTTAAATAAGTAAACTTTCGTTATTTTAGCTACAAAAAGTTTCTACTCCACCTACCTACCTGTTTCCCTGTTTCTCTTTGAGAAAATCGGCATTTTTTCTAGTCCTCATTTGTGAACACGTGAAAAGGGGGAAATTGTATTGACGAGTTAAATTGGTTATATGAAGCACTATTTGACCACACAAAGGCAAGTTTACTTTGAATGTGTCATCATCATCATCGTTGTGTAATAATAACTGCCGTTATCAATTGAAATTGGTCGGAATGTGTATGTATCGTTAAGAGAGGCACTTTTGCCATCAAATCAAACAACTGCTGTTGCTGATTACTTCCCTTTTATTTATCAAATGACTTAAGTTTGATCATTTTTTTTATAAATTTTCTACGATATGTATACGATATTATAGATATTTATATTCAGGTCAAAAGTCAACATGGCCATTGATCTTTTTAAATTGACCATTCTTCCATTTCAAGCTCATTAAGTTAATCAGATATCTACAATAAATGTCAGCTCTTCACTTCATTTCTTCTCTCTCTCACCAATTCTCTCTCTCTTAGAGCGTTATAAATTCTATTACTCGGATTGTAATCAACATCATCAACGATGAAACTGTGTTGGTGGTAGTTGGATTTGGTGTGTGGTGGATGTTGCCAGCGATTGATGATTAAACTGATGCCGTTTTGTTACCGATGTTTGTTGTTACTGATAATGATAATAACGACGCAATGACCATCAACATGATTGCCACCATCACCAAAATGAAATCAAATATCCGATCAATACATCACTCTTGTTGATAATAATAACAATGATAAAAATAACAAAACTTCTGGTCATGTTATGCTCGTTCTCTCTTTTTTCATTCTGTTTTATGCATCGAGTTTTATTTGTATCGTTTTTCTACTTTATTTATTAAATCAAAGATTTGAATTGGACCGGATTGGGAAAAATTGGATGTGAGTAAATGGGGAAGATACGATGGTAGGGGTAAAAGGAAACGTGTCAAATCTGATTGAGAAGCGCATGTGGTATCAAATTCGTATAATTGACTGAAGCAAAGCTTAAATGTGTGAGCTTTTGAGTATCTTTTACATCTCATCTCTGCATTTCATCTCCCCCTTTCTTCCTTTCCCTATCTTTCTTTCATTGATATTTATTTTGGGTCCTTTGTCTGGGTGCATTTTGTAAAACGAGTGGTTCGTTGGTTATGCTTACTTGAGACTTGACATTAGTTTAATTTAATTTATTGGAAGGAAGAAATATATACTTTTGGACTGGTTGGTTTAGCTATTGCTTTTCACGCTTGCCACATTGTCACTTTGACACATAAAGAAAAAATACTTTCTCTTTACTCATTTCATCAATGTTTTTACTCGTTGATTCATAAGTGCACTGTTTTGTTCATTCCTCTTTTCATATTCTAAATTGAATCATGATATATACGTTTAAATCATCAAGTTTTGAATTTAATAGGGACGATCCAATGAAAATTTCTCAATTTAATGATGAAACAGGAAACAGTTTGGAGAAAAATTCTCACAAAGTTGACTGCCCGGGGATAATCCCATTGACATATACGCATGGGTATATGTACATGTAATTCTGGAAATGTAAGCAGTGATGATGCGATAGTTGAAACTGTAATGTGAAACTCTTTAAACAACTCCATAGCCAAAACACAGAAATAAATGCTTACCGTGTGTATGCACGCACAAAAATGTCATTATTTACCAGAAAATAGTATACTACAAACAAGATATTATAGAGGTCTTATAAAGTAACTTTCAACTGCATCATGATGGAGAATGGTTGTTTGCAACGTAGTCAAAGTCGTGAGCCTTTACGTATGTAATAATAATGACGCCGATTTTTGGGGACTCTCGGGTGACAGCCTGGAATTTCATGAATGTGACGATCAGTGTGTTCTTCCTGATGTTTTTCTTGCCACGACATGCATGAAACTGTTCGTGCTCACTACACAGTAAGCAGTAGTAGTACAATTATGTATATTGGAACATTTTACCCATAAAAATAATAATGGTAAGTAATATTCTTGTGAGAAAGAATAGAAAAGTAAAACAAAAGAAATTGAAACAACAGAAATAGGGTATAGGAGAAAGAATATAGTGTAATTTAGATTTTTAGATGTTTCAAGCAAAACGCTGTCATACGATGGATACTATGCAGTGGCATATTTTTTAGAAGCCGTTCTTAGTCACAACTTACCAGTCAACCCTTTTCTGCTTGACTTCATTACTGGGGAATTTGAGGACAATGTGTGATGTTTAATCGAAATATTTTTATACAGATTTATCAACGTCATTCGAATCAAGTCAGCAATATTGGGGCTTTGGAGCATGCATAAATGAAATCGAATATACACAAAAAGGGTCCTTTGGTGTCTCGCTGTCTATAAAATGCACAAACTAGGTTCTTCGGCTGCTTCTTTAGTTTAAAAATAATGACAGTGTGTTTGCTGCTCGTTGGTATTTGGGGTTATTTAGGGAAGCTAAACATATTACATTATTATATTCAATGACAGCCTGCAATGCTATGCATGTATGAACTTGTTTTCCCGATATGCTTTTCCTTGGTGGTCTATTAAGAAAATGAAAAAAATCGGAATGTAAGGTTGCTAAACTGTGAGCTTTTTAAAAACCAGATTGGGCTGGAGAAAATATGCAAGCAGTTAAATCGCTTTTACATGAAATGGGAATCCTTGTCATGCATGTGTTTGTAGCAAAGAATGCATCGATTATAATATATATGAAAGGATATGCGTAATGCGTGTTTAGAGGTTGCTTATGTCGTAGAATATTATTGAATGCCATGCAAAATGCAGATTCATGATATGAATATAAAGTTTGTATATAGGGTCTCCACTTTTTCTGCTTTAGAGAGCAACGATAAAACACAGAGAGCAAATAATTTTTTATTATTCTTTTCCGTTCATGTGACATATTTTGGGCAATAAGTTAATTTTTTTGTAATGCTACTTTGCGCGAGGAAAGCTGTTTCAGAAGAAATATAATGTTCGCTTATTGATTAGTTTTACGAGGATCGCATATTATATTAATGTTTCTGCAATTTTGCTCGTTTTAAAAGAAAAATTATGTAACTCAATAACAACATATTTATTATAATCTTATTGAAATACTCAACATATTAACATTTCTCGTGTACTTCATGTATATTAACATTAAATTACACTGACATATGCATAGGAACTATATAGGTACTCTTAGCTTATTACTTACACATGCCTTTATACAATTACATGATATACATGAAACGAAATAATTTACGAAACAAGCTGTATACGTACAAATGCAATTTACAGTAATCTATTGCATATATCATCCGGGATTATTATAGTTTTATACATTTTATAATGCTTAAACGTTCACGAGGAGTAAATAGATTATGAATGCATAATATTCATAATCAATAATCGATCATCGTTATGAAAATCTTTTTGGGTGATTGGTGACGATAAATTTTTTATAACCTGAACCTGATGTCTGGTCAAAACATTGACGAAACATTATAGTTGCATAGTTTTAAGCGTTTGACAAATCCAAAAATTCATCTACAATTTCTACATCAAAGATTTGTCTTATTTACATGAGATTTTATAGTCTGACTGAAAAAACATTGGCTTTTGCTTTTACTTACTTTTAGTTTGCAGGAAAAGTTTTACTACTGAAACCGTGATTCAAGTATACTTTTACAATTAAACTAATATTGCATCAAGTCTCAATATAAATTATTGTACTTAAATTATCTATATAGCTATGTCTGTGCATATTATATTGAAAAAGTCTGGCCTTGTTGTTTCGTGAAATATGGGTTCTTCTCGAAGATGTATTATGCAATCCTTTTATTTTTTATGAAGAATTCAGTTCTACGAGTCCTTGTACATGCTTCTATTATTGCAGAAGAAAATGATGCACTTGAAAGGAATCATTATGCGAAAGAATAATACAGGCATATATTATTATCGTGTACATACAGAAAGAAATTTTTTTAACGATTATGCAAAGAGAATAATCTTAAAGCTAATTGTAGCTTAATATGCGGAAAATTAAAGGTGTACGACTATTTGTTATTTTTGCTTTCAAGAACAACATGTTATTGTATTCGTTCATTCAATGCGTATTGAATTGATGTGGCTAAAGGAAGTACCCACTGTATCTTCCGGGACCAAGATATTACACGATGTGGTTTTAAAGCTATAGGAGCATTTCGTCATCCTCATCCACCGGAACAGTAGAATGATTGTACAAACCTTGTGCCATAAGTTGCATGGCTAGCCCGTTTCGCTGACCATGAGACTTTTTGAGTTTGGCTCTCTTATTCTATAACAATCAGAAAAATAATATTCTTATTAGCAAAGTCAAATAATGTAATTCACTGCAGCAAAGGCCTTTTGAGGCAAATTATGAGAGAGAAAGTTTACGGAGCATGGTGAATTATTGGAAATAGAATGATGCCGAGTATGTATCTGTAAAAATACAGTTCTTCGTGCAGTAAGTGACTGATAAAACGTGTGGTAAGCTTACCTGGAACCAAATCTTGATCTGATTTTCATGAAGTTTCAAGTCTTGAGCCAAATCCTGTCTTCGTTTCTCTGTCAAATATCGATTTTCTTCAAACTCTTGCTTCAGCCGGGATAGCTGCTCGGAGGTGAATGCAGTTCTGGGTCTTTTCTCTTCCTGCTGTTCCGGTTTCTCCCTCTTTTTTATTCTGCGCGATCGAGGACCTGTTAAAGTTGATGAAACGTATTTAGTTATTTATTTCACATGAATCAACAAAACGGACAAAATATATTGGGAATTTTCAGATTTTTCCCTAATATAGTTCACTTATAGTGTGTTGCGAGATGATGAAAAAGTTCACACTCATTATTCTTCCATGCATATGCAGATTTTATGAAATCGGTTTCCATCGATCGATTGATAATGCAGCGTGCAGTCACAATAGGGGTAAAGTGATATTTTGGGTACATGTATTTTGAGAAGAAAAATATCACTTGGTTAACTCGTCACACATTTAAAGAAGATTACTAATAATTTGATTTGTGATTTGAAAGAACAAACTAAATCTGAGATGCCTGACTACGTATTTGAACCAACTAGTCAAATCAGTAATCCTTTCCAAGTAAAAGAGTGCCTGATGCATTGTACTAATTACCTGAGATATCTGTGGCTATATCTTAATCCATCCTTGACTTGTCAAATTATTCAGAATACTTTTTTTTAAATAAAAAGTTTGAAGATAAAACTTAAATACAAATGCCAATCTCAAGATACTGTGTAATTCTTAACTTCCAAACACCTTCATCCTTCTAAATCCACAAAAAAGTAATGTGACACTGATCCTTAAAAATTGATTTTGTAAAATGCATAAAAGTATTCCGCACGTTTTACTTTTCTCGTCTTGATCTATGTGCCCAAACGTTATACGCATTTATGTATGTTATGGAACAACGAACTCCCTTCCCTGCATCACCTTCATGGTGTAATCAACATATCAGCAACATCAAAAATGAGATGGATGAGACGATAGAAGGATTACTGAGTCACCATTTTTATAATATTATCATATTCATAATCACTAATCCACCCATCAAATTAGGATCTTTTCCTTGATGACCTATCATAATAACTAACTTGAGGAAATCATGCCCATCATCATCACCACCAAACACCAACGCCATTTTTAACACGAAAAAATCTTAACATATAACAAGTACACACGAACAATATCCTAATCTGAATATCACACTTGCCAACCAGCAATTTTCTCAACTCCATTTTCATTTTAATAATGCATGTCCGTCTTCATCTTGAACAACATCATAAAAATCTTCAAGTAATACAATATTGGAATGAGCAAACAAGCCAGTGAGATCACTCACTTTTCAAGACGTATTTTAAGGAGAAAATGAATAAATGCATTAAAAAGTTAATTTCAATTTACAACAATCTGAATAACATGAATGACCATTACAATGCGATGCATTCCTGAAAGCACTCTTGTATACATTTTTTCTACGATAAAATATTTTTTATGATAAGATTATCAAAAAATTTAGATTCATCTTGAAAGATTATCTTTTCATTTCGTTTATATCTGTCTGTCTCTCTCAAGTTATTATCAAGTGGGCACTTATTGGAAATAAATGGTATTAGATTTTAGTTGAGTGATTTATAAAAAGTAGAAGTGTTGCATGTACAAGGGTTAAAGATAATCCCAACAATGTTTGGTTAGCGGGTTGAAATGTATTGGATATACACATATACTTGTGACTTGGCTGGTTTTTTTTTCTGGGCAGGCAAAATGATGAATGACTGGGCATGAGCTAATGATAAGATGAACATAAGTAGCGCTTGACAGGTTTGGATTGTGAGGAATTATCAGAAGAAGAAGAAGTTGAAAAGATGAATATAAAGAAGACTGATTGTGTTGTTGTTAGAGTGTGTACGTTTTTAATAGAAAAAGCTCACTTCATATGTATTGTAAGTGCATATACGAGTCTTCAAACGTAATATTGTACAAGCATTATACTGCTCGGGTAAATTGGAATTTCTAGCATGAGTAAGTCCATGTACCATTAAATACACACGAAGAAATGATAAATACTCTGATATAGACATATATCAGGGTTTTTTTATGCATAGAGATGTTCAATTGATATGTTGTAATTTAACAAATAAATTATCATTTTTCATTCATTCTATTCTCTATTTGCTTTTGAAACTTTAAATGCTTTTTATTTTGAATAATAAGAAGTAAACCAATTTAATTTACTCGTGTATTTTTAATGTAATCATTGTAAAATTATTTCCAATACATTTTTAGATTGAAAATATTGAAGTTTTCAAAATTTCGTCTAACGAGATTGCTAGTTAGTTATTATACAGAATTTAGTTTGGGGTTGGAAAATATTAGGAAAATGAAATCTCAATAATGATTGTATTTACTCAATAATTTTTCATGAATTAACACACTATCAGAAGCACATTTCTTGTAATCAGTCACGATATGAGGTCTGCTGCTGATTACGCGTTAAAACACAAAATAGTTTACACAAATGCAATGCTCTTTATTTAATTGTACAAGAGAACTGTCGCACCACACACATCATTTGCACTCCCTTTTCCCCTAATTTATCACTGCAATATCACACTTGTTAATTCGTCTGTCATGAATCTCGAATCAGGTAAGCTTTTCGTCTATTATGTACCCACTAGATGAATGCAATGTGATAATGACGATGATAGAACAAAAGTAGTTTTATCGAATGAATGACTTTTTATTTAAATTAAAAAATATATTATTTGCGACAAAAAAACTTGAATCGCTTTACCAAATCTAGCTCTTTATATTTTGCACATGCATCACATTAAAAATTTAATGAAGTCTTTTAAAAGTCGAGTAGTGTGTGTAGGCACTTGCATTTTAGACATGCACATCAATACATCATATTTTTATGTCGACACACTTCACTCACACTAGTGAAGATAGCCAGTTATATATTATTGTTAGTTATGCTTGCTTATATTGAAATGTTATTTACTTCACTAACATTTTGACTGTTGCAGCTCATATTCATATGCAAAACGCCAATTTCCTTCTTTGTTTTTCCTTTTACCTTGGCTAATTGATTTCTCACGAGTGTTTTTTTTTCACAACGATAATTAGAGTTTAAACTATTCAATCGTATAATAGAATTTGTTTCGGTTTGTCTATATTTGTGTACAATGATTCGTTTCAAGTGTGTTGAAAGTTTGAAAGGGATTAGGCATTTATAAAAAACGCTCATATATTTTAATTATATGCATATTCATTAGTACAAATTCGCGTACAAAACATAAAAGGAGCAATGCTGTGTGGATTGCGACTACGAGGTCCAATCCTAACCTCACCTCTTATTAGCTGCATAACCTCCCAGCAATTCCTTAAGTAAATAGATGTATTAGCATACTAAGCGCAATATTATTAAATGAAAAAGGATTTGACGTGACGTGACATATCTTTTTATTCTGTGTGGCCATTCGTACTTGAACGCAAATTTTATTAACTTGTGTCACGAGAAACAACGCCAAGTAATTTAGACAATTTATTAGGTTATTTTTTCTTCTTTCTTCTGAGCTGTTTTATTTGCATATTTCAATCAAAGATATATATATTTTTTAGCCAATCATTAGCCTGATTCTTTACTGATCATTGTCCGTGCTCTTCACATCCTCAAAAAAAACCTTGTGAATACTCAATATTTCTCATTTTCCATTACTTAATGAATAAATGAATGCATAGTTAAATATTAAAATATTTGTATGCTCAGGTAAATGATAATTATCATTGCTAATAATATAACCCTTTCCCTTATTAATTAAGAATGCTATATGATGACGGATACTATGTATTTAATAACCGAGTGATTATAATTATAAACAAAAGGCAAGAAAATACCTAATTACGGCAACAATAACAAGAGCTTTTATGCATTTTTAGTGAAAGGGTTTTATCGCATTTATAGCAAGCTCAATTAATGATCAATTTGTTCGCAAGGCGTTCTCATTGTGTGGCTGATCATTATTCATTTTTTTACAGATTTTTACAAAGCTATAAAGGCATCAACAACTTGTAACTCATTGATATGTAGTTTCCTTCATTGCAAGCAAGGGTCTCACCAAAAAAAATATCGAACATGTCAGTCGATCGATCAACATGATCGGTAAACAAAATATATTCCATAATATTTATGATATTCCATTTTGCTTGCAACATTTTTGTAGTTTGCATTCAGCAACCCAAAAGGAACTCAATTATATGTTGTAGTTATTTAGTAAATACAGCAGATCAAATGAATTTTTTTTCCAACTAAAATATAAATGATTACTGTTGGCACGATCGATTCGATAACGTACGTTTGCACGTCAATTATCGCAATATCCATACGACAAGTTTGTCTGCCCACATTGTCCCTCCTGTCAAATTTGATTTTTATGTCGACAAACTGCAAACTAATCAAATCCCAGCAAGTGAACAACCCTCGGCGGGGTGAAGCCTCCAATCCAAACGGCAGTATTTGTGCGCAGAATTCGCTACAATACATTCTACACCCCCATAAAAGCTTCGCTAATAAATTTGCTCAAATTGGGCAGTACTTCGGCAGACAGGCGAAACTGACTATTTGTTTCTTTTGAATACGAGCCAAAGAAAACATACGCTAAATTTATTAATAATGATTATATTTTTAGACAGAACACCGTTTCCTTCCACACTACTAAATTATATACTCGCATATATAAGCAAACAGAAGATGCATTTATGGTAGGTTCCCATACTGTACATGGTTTAAGCACAAAATCGTTAACTTTAGTTAACTTCTTTTGACCATAAGCCATGTCAATATAATCAGCAAACACAAGTTCACGACAATGATGTTGACGATATGCCAAAGTCATGCGATGCCATCAAATTTACAAGTTGTAATATAGCCATTAGTTTAAGACAGTCATTCATTGAATTTCATGATATAATTTATATACCTATACTATATGTATATCTTGATTTTTTGATGTGTGTATACCTATCTACTATATTGTATCCCACTTAAGATATTAGTGTGTTCCTTACTGGTGCATGATATCAGATTGCAAATGAGACTAGTAAGAAGTCTAATAAATGTCTTAATAAATAACTCCACATATCGCGCGCCTGTGTACTACAATCTGAAGAAAAGTGTATAAAAAGTTGGGTGCCTATTAGTACTGCTCCCAGTGAGATGATGTGTTCAGTATGCTGTTACATGCCCGTTTTTTAATGATATGCTTCAAGTAGACGTCTCATCTATCAGCGTTCTTGTGTCATCTTGATCTTTGCTGATCACCATCACAAACTGAGCCAATGAGCCTACACGACAGACCAAACCTTATTTTAACAATTTACTACACTGCTAATGAGGCGAAAATGGCCCTTGAGCCAAGCAAAAATTTGTATACATATAGTAAACTTTTTAAAAATAAGAGCATGGTTGCGAGAATAATGTTGTGCTATACCATATGCAATGCAGTAAAGGTGCTTACATATGAAGCCTTCGACAAAGTTCAGTTATGCATAATGAATACCGATGATGATTATGGCGGAGAGGAATGCTCTACATTACATACATAAATATACCATAAATTTTGGCTAATGAATGTTCCCAAGTAAATCTTATTTAATGAGATGACGACTCCTTTCATGCAAAAAAAAGCGTTTGGTATTTCAAATGTTTTTTGGGGAAAGGAGAACTAAAACTATTTGAAATGCATAGATGTAATGTATTTTTGGCTCAAATACATACATTTGAAAGTCTTACCTGAAGAAGGTCGGTCGCTGTAGCGAGTGCAGTAAACCCAAGCAGGCCATAGCATTGGTCCTTCAGGGACCGCAGGATTGACTTTATCCTCAGGTACAACTTCCGTATGCCGGCTTGTTGTAGAGGAACAGTTGGAGTCATCCGAGTGATACTTAAAGCTTGATGTCCTGCTGTTTGGTCTTGTTGACTCTTGGGAAGAATGGGACTGCTGAGGTTGAGGCTTTTTAGGAGTATTGTTATTCGTTACGACTTTCACACCACCGTTTTGTTGCTGCTGGTGAGAATTATGGTTATTGTTGCTGGCAGTGTTTGAAGATTTCAATCCATTGTTGATACCATTATTGCTGCGAACTTTGCCAAAGTCTGGTCGCAGAATGTCTTCAATAGAAAACTTTAAAAAATGACTGTGCGCATGATGATGATGATGATGATGCTGGACCCCATTATGATGGTGATGGGAATAGTAGGGATTGTTATTGAAATGCAGTGATGATACACTTCGGCCTGTTGTCGTGCTCGTTGAAAGACTGAGCACAGAGCTGAAGCAGCTTGAGGACGCGGTAGATGCTGTGGAAGGGGGCCTTTCGGTTGACGGTGGTCTTCCGTTGCTGCTACTTGTACTACTGATACTTCCAGGTGAGGATAGCCCATTATCCACGGTCAACGAAGGGTGACCACCACTTTCATTATTTTCATCCATCAAGCTATTATTATAGTGGTGGTGGTTTCTATTGATGCTGTTGTTATTATTGACTTTTGATCTACTGTTTGGCTGTTCCCTCATTTCCTCTGGATGCTGCTGTGGCTGTTGTTGTCGATTATTATGATGAAAGTGATGATGATGGTGGTCTCGTGAATGAGATTCCTCGTGAACTTGTTGATGAGGATGATGATTGGGATGATAATAGTGATGTGCAGATGTCCTATTATTACCATTAATTTTATTATTGCTTTCCCTGCTGCTACTCCTGTTGTTGTTGGCACACTCGTCGTCTTCTTCTCCTCCGTCATCGTCATTCCCGTTGCTTTCAATTTTCGTTGAGATATTATTGCAATCATTATTATTTGATTTACCACCAGAGGGGAAACTGGTGATTTCATCTTCCTCCCTCCTTGGACTTTTCTGACAACAGCATGAATGACAAGATGGGGGTGAGTTATGGGGTGAGCAGTCCGACTCTTGTTTGATCGCCAGCGTTGGTGTCATTGTCATCATCCGGCTTTCCGGAGAATTACTCCGACTCCTTCTGCTTGTACTCCCGCAGCTACTACTGCTATTTCTTCGTCGCTTTCTTGAGTTCCCGACCAAATGTGTCGCTCTGGTAGTGATGTCTACAGGGCTGACTCTGTCTGGTTCTCCAGCCGACACTGGTCGCGGAGATGGGGATGGAGAGATCGAGTGAAGAATATTATGGTTATTGTTAGGGCTATTATTGCGATTAATTGTTGCTGAGTTGTTAATATCATTATTGCAGAGATCAGAGGATTGCGAGGCTTTGTTTTGTGGGGGCGACATTGATCTTGTGGGACTTGTTCCGTTATTGTTGTTGCTACTTTTGCAAGGGCTACTTGAGGGACTGCTCACATTACTACTGCTACAGTCACTCATTGCACTAAGGGAATCTGGAGATGCGGAATTTCTACTGTTGAGATGATGGTGATGATGATGATGACCTCTACTACTGTTATGTTTACTGATTGCGGTTGTGTTTGTGCTTTTGTTACTGCTACTTGAGGAAGAGTTCCCAACAAGTCGTTCTACTGGGAGAGCCAACATTTTGATAACTTTTGATTTTTTCTTTTGTGTTTACGATGTGGTTTTGACAGGTGACACGCAAATTACATGAAAACAATCATGTAGGTACAATTGTAACCAATATAATATTTGCCGGTTGTATGATGATTATCGTTTTCACTAGTTGCATATCAGCTTACAATTTTTTTTCTCTTCTGGGAAAATGAGTGTGTTTGTGTTCAAAGTTGTCAATATAAAGTGTCAACTTGTCAATAACTGAATGGGGAAATGTCAAGTGCAACTCCGCCTTTCCATTTCATCGGGGTGAAATGACACCGCTTGTCAACACAGACAGTGTAGTAGTAAACTGGATCAAGAGACGTAAGAAAAACAAAAGCAGGTTCTAATAGCCAATGTCGGCTTCTCTCTCTCGCTCTCTTCTGTGTATATCCTTTCTTGCGAAATGTCAAATATTTTGGGATAATGTTATGTATAAGCTTTTAATAACCTTTTAAGCCACACATCCAAACAAAAACACTTTTTTTCTTCTTTTGTTAATGTGAGAACTTTTAACCACACTTGACTTTTATCCTCTACACACCTTTTACAAAAAAGTCAAAACTTTCAATTTCTTAATAAGCTTCACGATTAGTGTACATAATAACCTGGGAAAAGTGTTATCAATGCAACAACCTTTGTTGACTTACTTGGCAAAAATGAGGATGTCCTCAGGCTCTACAGATTTCTTGTTGTGAAGTTTATTGGTATTTTGTGTTGTTATTATTATCAATATCAATATTGTTAATAAGTTGATATACATATAATATAACAACAGCACTATATTCACAAAAAATACACTCGGGCACAAAACACACAAAATCATATATAAGTTATAGGTTACTTTTTTTCTTTAATAGAGATCGGGGCGGATCACTTACTGAGTTTGATTGACAGCCGGTTTTTTTCTCCTTTTATTTTTTCTTCTGTACTTTTAAAGGATTACCATTGCTGCTTGCTTGCCTTTACTTGCATCTTGTTGGGGTTGTTGTTGTAGAGCTTACAAGCATAATCGTGCTTGCTCACCTTTTTTCTTACTGTGACTGGCCTGGCTTGCTCACAGGTTTAACTTCTTCTTCTCGTCTCATTTCTGTCTAACAGGAGAGCTGACTGGATTAGATTTGTTTGCTTTTGTGGTTGATTACTATATGGAGAGGTGCGTGTACCTTTTTTCTCCTTTTTAATGTAGACAATGCTGCTGTTGTAGTGAGAAGATGATCATGAAGAAAAGCTATTTGAATTGATTATTGTGATGATAAAAAAAATGTATATCGCATCTCGCTTTTCTCCATTTACTCTGCTATACATCACAGTTTAAAGTTTTTATATCTTCATAATTCTGATAGACTGATGGGTGACTAATCATTACTTTTGATTTTTGTTTCAAGAGCGAGACAGAGAATGAATAATATACTGCGTAACTGGCAGCGTTAAATTTGTTGAATGAAAAATGGGAGAAAAGTGGCTTTGTTCTTTTCTCCTCGACCCTTTCAATCAAGCTTGTGAAATAATACTTGGCTGGCTCACATTTCCCCTCTACTTTTTTTTTCTCTTTGCTGCTATATTGCTATATGTGGAAAAGCAGATGATGAAAAAAGGATCCCCTTCTTGACTTTCCTGCCCACGTGCTTTTCTCTCAGTATTTTCTATTTTCAAATTTTCTTTCTTTTTCTCTCAATGAAAGCGATGTTGACGTATACAAAGTTGAAGAAGATGCAGACTCGGTTTAAAATAAATTGAGCTAATTTGTTATTTTGTCAGAGAGGATTTTGACTCTTTGTGAAAATTGTCTCGGGATAAGTTGAGACCTCGCCTCAGTTCTCTATACACACTTGTCTTATTGCTATATATATTCGTTTATCGTACTGGTCTGTCGTGTGAGTATGGAGCAGAGACACCAGGACAGGACAATGTGTGTGTGTCTGTGAGCTCGTGTGATTGTTTCAAGAATGTGAAGATGAGTAAATAAGATCTCTTCTTTTTGACTGACTGAGTGACTGCTTGATCTCAGCGAGTGTGTGTGTATGTAAGAGTTGATGATGATGTTTGAGTTTGATGCTTGGCTTAGCACACTGGCAGCTCCTTCATACTATTTGTATTTCTAAAGTGTATGATGATGTTGATAATGACAGTGGAGTGCGTAGGTATATGGGAATGGGTACTATCCAAACAAGAACAAGTCCACGGAGTATCAATAAGAGTGTTCTTCTTATAAGAGCTACCTATTATTATATCTAGAGAGCAACCTGTATATGCGGAGGATGATGGGACGGTTTTGTTGGTTTTTAGAGGTAGTACTCGTAGTTGTATAATAAGTTTTTATAATGAGTGAGATGTGATGTGTTGTAAAGGTGAGTGAATTGGTGTGTGTATGGCTTGGCTCTCTATAGCTTGCTAAGCAAGTGACGTCTAAATAATCCTCTTGACTGCTCTCCATATACCATACCCTTTTTTGTTGTTTCCTTTCTTTCCTTTTTCTTCTTATTCGCTTTTCTGTCTCGTTTCCTTTTTTCTCCTCTCGCTCTGCTGCTTTTGCTACTCAAAATGTTTAGCCAGCCTGTCAGAACGGAAAAAAGAGATTTTTCAATGTGTAACGTGTAATACACAAGTCCAATATGTATACAAACAAGTGAAGGAAAACGTGCATGCATTGTGTGTGACGCGTATATGTGCATGCATAAAACAAAATTATATAGATGTTTTGAAATGGTATGGACGTAGCGTGTAGGTTCTCATGGGCAAAAAGAATAAGAAAAGTGTGTAAGGTAACATATTAATATATATCTTTGCTTAACTACCTTTCAAAGCAGGAGTGGAGGACAACTCACTGTAGTACAGTGTGTGGAAAATGAGAAAAATAGGAGAGAACCAAGTAGAAGTAGACTAGCGTGGAATACGTGGAGAGCAAAAAGTACAAAGTAAGCAGCAAAGAGAAAAAACGAATGGAGAGAGAGACCAGGGACCAAAAAGTTAGTTAAGTTTGCACAATTGTATGGATGGGATGTATGGACAGCCACTAATAATTCCTTAATATAGAGATAAATGTATGTATACATAGAGAGTGTGTTGGTACCTCTCTATATTTCTATATAGTAGAATTAGATATGAGCTTCTGTAAAGCAGCAGTTAGTAGTGTGCTCCTGGTACAAAAGTGTCAGCGAGATTCGCCACGGGTTTTTCTAGCTGTCTCAATATCTGTCTTTGTCCACAAAGGAATGAGAGTGAGTAACATGTAATTCAACCAGTATTATAACGGATAGGGTTGACTTTTTTCTCTCCTTTTACTCTGTGTGTAATACAATGTTGTGATATTTTTCATGTGCACACTGTATTAACAAAGAACGCCACTGTAGAAAAAACACAGAGTGCGGGTGTGCTTTTGGTGGTGCTGATGATAGAAAAGAATTGACAGAGAGATCTCTACTTGGAAAAACAAACCAAAGCTTTTAAGCACGCCTAAGCTTCTCCCATCCATCCATTGTCCATTCTCCCTGTCACAATATTAGAAGCAAGAGGTTGGCTATATTACACAATACATGAAAAACTCGAGAGGAACAACAAAACTTGTTTTT